>JAJLSG010000356.1:0-35966 GCA_030567495.1 Ambrosiozyma neoplatypodis | reverse complement strand
TAAGTAAAATTAAAGGTTTTTCAATTATACCCCCCACACAGCTCTCGAAGCCCACACTAAAACTCAAGATCCCGATAATGTTACCATCTACTCCTTATTCCGGATCCGATTTTACTAAACCCATACAAACATTTAAAGGCTGTCCTTTAGAATTTGACCCTCCATATGTAAGCTAACAGTTGAAAACCCCTAAAGTTAAAACGTTGAACCTTGTAAAGGTGCAGGTTCAACATTTTGTGAAATCATTGAAAATTAGTAAATAAGAGTACGTATAACATGCAACTAGAACGTAGTGCTGGAATTGTGGGGAATGAGGATGAAAATATAAAGATAATTGTAGCTACAATATTTATACATGTATATTAATTAATTTATATTCCTGATTTTAACAGTAACTAGACAGCAAATTGGAAAGAGGAGGAAGTGTTTAACAACCCTTAATTTATGTACTCTAAAAGGTAATTGTTGATGAAATTAAAGTAAAGTACTATACATGTAGTTGTATATATAGCTTAATTTAAATTTAATGCTTGTTTAATTATATAATTAAGATTTAAAATTTTAAAGATTAATTAAAATTAAAACAACAAATCAGAACCATTTGGCCCATTTAATGCTCAAGAGAATTAAATCAATATCATATCAAACAATTGATCGATTGAATTATATTAATTACGTCAATATGAAAGAATCATTAATTATGAACTCCGGCCTTAAAAGATTGTGAATTAAAGGTCTTATATTACATTAATCCAACAATATATCCTGGAGATTAATTCTTGATCAATTATAAGTTGATTAATTTTGTATATATCAATTAAAAACAGCCAACCAGAGATGTTTACTAGAAAATGGATATACATTTACTAGCCTTCAATTTAGCAATCAATATTGCATGGTTGATTTTAATGTATGCTACATGGCCTTGCTGGGTTTGCATGATTTATATTAATTGATCGGAATGTATAAATCCATATATATGGATTCAATATCGAATTAATTATAATTTAACAATTAATTGAATCAACCATGCATAAATGATATAATGAAGGACAACATGCATGTATATGCACACATAGAAAGCTGTTAATTGCAATCGGACAATTAAGAATGAATTCAGCTACATATGTATATAGCACAGCTACACTTGTATGAATTAATTTATGATTTTTTCACTTGACTTTCATCAGTTAATCACCACAATTCACCAGGCCTAGCTGGATATACACGTACAATTGAATTATTTGAGCAATACAGAGAAGCTCTGAATAGATTGAATAATTGAATTAAAGAAATGAAATTAATGAATTAAATTAAGGGGATCGAAATGAGGATCGATGCGTACCAGATTCAAACATAATTAATTATCGGTGTCCTACATTCTATTTAAAGTTTAACGATATCGAACCTCCATATATCATGCAATTACCGCTGTAAATGGAGAACTTGCTCGTTAAATTCGACGATATATGTTGTAATTTGCTATATATATCTATATATAACTAAATATTGCTATAATTAAGAACAGGCATATGCAATTAAATTCGGAACGGAGCTGTTCGAAAAATGAGATGCGGCTCTCAATCTGAGGCTGCAGCGTACTTACGGCTATTTAATACACAGCCTTGCAGGCCCCACCAAATGCTGCTCCCACCCCCTATATAGCTAAATAGTTTCAGACTGGCCTTTATATTTCCAGCTCTCTTAATTGCAATTGCCTGGTGAATCATCGATCGAGCCTGGTGGTTCAATATTTGCTCTCAAAACCAGGCAATTGAGGTGCAGCCATTTAGGAGGGGATGATGATTATAGCAACGTAATAGAAATGGATTGAGACCTAAAACTCCGGGAGTACATTACAATTACATCTTAGCTAGCTTTATAGCAGTACGTACACATGTTCATATCATATATCATATCAATTGATTGAATTGAATTTACTATAGCTATCATTGAAATATGGAAGCCCGCTATACGTATCAGCCAGACGAACTGCAGTGAACCGTTGAATCATCTCATCTATTATGAGAGAGTAGTAGGAGGATCAAATTATCTGGTGACTTTGCGCAAAGATTCGAATCAGCCCGGCAGTGCGTGAGAGTCGCCTGTTCGGAAAAATTACAATTACACGTACGGTACGGTACGTATGTATACAGCAAGTATTTGAATTATTTGGTATAAAAAGAGATCGTTTTCCTGTTTTTTCAACTTCCATTCCAGCAATCTTATTCCAATTTATGTCTCTTCTTTCTTCAGTACACATATTACAATTACAATTACAATTATAAATATGCCAGAAACTTTCGAAATTCCAAAGACTCAAAAAGGTTGTATCTTTTATGAAAATAGTGGTCCAATTGAATATAAAGATATTCCAGTTCCAGTTCCAAAACCAAATGAAATCTTAATTCATGTCTTGTATTCAGGTGTTTGTCATACTGATTTACATGCATGGCACGGTGATTGGCCATTAGATACCAAATTACCATTAGTTGGTGGTCATGAAGGTGCAGGTGTTGTTGTTGCTAAAGGTGCCAATGTTAACAGTTTTGAAATTGGTGATTATGCTGGTATCAAATGGTTAAATGGTTCTTGTATGGGTTGTGAATTCTGTCAACAAGGTGCTGAACCAAATTGTGCTAAAGCTGATTTATCTGGTTATACTCATGATGGTTCTTTCCAACAATATGCAACTGCTGATGCAGTTCAAGCTGCTCATATTCCAAAGGATGCCAATTTAGCTGCAATTGCTCCAATCTTATGTGCTGGTGTTACTGTCTACAAAGCTTTAAAGACTGCTGATTTAAGACCAGGTCAATTTGTTGCCATCTCTGGTGCTGGTGGTGGATTAGGTACTTTAGCTATTCAATATGCTACTGCCATGGGTTTAAGAGTTTTAGCAATTGATGGTGGTGAAGAAAAAGGTACTTTATGTAAAGAATTAGGTGCTGAAGTCTATGTCGATTTCACTAAAGAAAAAGATATTGTTAAAACAATTCAAGATGCTACAAATGGTGGTCCACATGGTGTTATTAATGTTTCAGTTTCTGAAAGAGCCATTTCTCAATCATGTGATTATGTTAGAGCTTTAGGTAAAGTTGTTTTAGTTGGTTTACCAGCTGGTGCAGTTTGTAAATCAGCTGTTTTCCAACAAGTTGTTAAATCAATTGAAATTAAAGGTTCTTATGTTGGTAACAGACAAGATACTGCTGAAGCTGTTGATTTCTTTGTTAGAGGTTTAGTTCATTCACCATATAAGGTTGTTGGTTTATCTGAATTACCAGAAGTTTTCAAATTAATGGCTGAAGGTAAGATTTTAGGTAGATATGTCTTAGATACATCCAAATAGATCAATTAATTAGCTATCTAATCATTAATTACACTTTACTTTATATAACAACATTATTTTAAATGATTTTATTCGATTCTTTATTTTTACTTTGTTTTTTACGCTTTGATACGAGTTTAATGTTAAATTTTCAATTTTATATTTTTTTTTATCAAAAATTGTAATTATTGTATAATTCTTATCTTAAAACCGGACGGAAATATGAGAACCAGTGCACCGGCCGGATCGATGACTTATACGTATAGTGTTTCTTCTTCTTCCTTTGGCTAATTCCTTGTAAATTAACAGCATCAATGCATCATCATCGATCATAGTTCACAATTCTCAATTCAATTCAAGGGCAATTAAGGGCAATGGAGTATTAACGTACGGTTTTCAATATGATTCAATCCAATTCGATCAATTAATTTTAATGTACGTTTTGTTCAAGAAAATAACTTATGATTTTTCAACTTAATCTTGAAATTCAATCTTGCTAAGAACATTTACTTTAATTTGAATTGATTTGTTTCAATGTTTACTCTTTTAATTTTCAATAAAGTGTCTATATCTGAATTTTCAACTGAAAAAATATACATCGATCCTCTATAACTAATAGCTTGAAGCTGTTTATAATTGATTGAAATTTGAAAATTATATAACATATATTTCTGTATTTTGATTCACATGAGCAGCTAGTGAGTAGTAGTGACACATTATTACATTTCAGACTTCAGACCTATAGCTTGCATGATCGAATTATTATATATATATAAGTTCATATGAACTAAATTAATCTTGATCCGTACGTGTTGATTGCTGTTTCGAATTGAATATGGTCTGTTAATTAATTATACTTGGTCCAAGCACTTTCCTTTTGTATCTTTGTAAGTACAGAAGCTGTTAAAACTTAATTGCAACATTTATACTAACTCATCCTAAATTTAACTAACACAACGTCTATACTCCTCCTAATTAAAACATATCAACTTCACATCTAAAACAAGTATTTGTAGTATAGAATGATTAATATGGACCTGTGGATGTATTAAAAGTAGCCGGACGGTCGGCGTAGAATCAGATGGTACAAAGTATCAAGTATCAGTATCAGAGACATATGGGAAATTTCTACCTACTCCCTCTTTTCATCTTCATGTCACAGTATCAACAAACATGAGAGGTAGAGTTACAGCCTGTGATAACTGCAGAAGAAAGAAAGTCAAGTGCTCTGCTAATTCAACTTCAGCTCCTTGTTCTCATTGCTCAGATAGAAAGTTACAGTGTACTTTCAATTATGTTCCTAAAAAAATTGCCCCTTATAAAAGAAAGAAAAATAGAAATAAGATAGAATCAATAGATATTGAACAACGTATAAAACAAATTGAAAATGAAATTAAAGCTTTAACAGGTTCAATGCTACATGCAAATGATAATCAAAATCAAATACAAGACGTTAATAGTAATCCAATTTATAAAGAAACAACTCAACTATTCGATCCAAAAGAATATGATCAACAGATCCAACAACAACAATTAACTTTCTCTTCAAATGATATTCCCACTACTGATAGTTCTGATAAATTAATATTTTGTGAAACTTTAAATTATTCAAGTTTTTTAATCAATGGACTAAAATGGACTACAGATCGTATTCAAAGTCCAAAGATTATACTTCCAATGAAAGATTTAATATCAAGTTTTATTGAAATTGAAGGTAAAATTATGTCTGATTGGACTGATCCAATTGATAAATTAAGATTATCAATTCTACCTCCAAGAGAAATCATTCTTAAACTAATTGATCAATATAAACCAATGTGTTATTTTGATTTACCATTTATTGAAGAAGCTAAAATTATTGGTTGTAGATATTGGAATTATAGAGATGGTTTAATTCCTGAACAAAATTTTAATCCTGGTGAATTATTATTATTAAATGCTTGTTTACTTTTAGGTTGTACAGTTCATTATGAAAAATTGAAAGTTGGTTTAATTTCAGAAAAAAATGATTCACGTCAATTAGTTAAAAAATATGAATCTATTTTATTTGATAATTCATTATATTATGTTCAAAAAATTTCTTCATTAACTAGTATTGATTCTGGTATATCTTCTATTAAAGGTTTAATTTTTTTATCTTTTTATTCAGATATAAATTGTTTAACAAAACCTTTATATTCATTAACTTCAAAAGCAATTTCTCATGCACATGAATTAGGATTACATAAAAATGAATATTATCAAACTTTAACTGATCAAGAAAGATGGAATGCATTAAGTGTTTGGTGGGTATGCTATTATATGGATCAAGATGCTTCAATAAAAACTGGTAAACCACCAGTTTCAAATGATGATGATATAACAGCTCCACCATTACCTAATTCCGAAATATATTGTGATATATTTGGTTCAGATGGATCAAGTTCTACATGTTTAAAAAGAGATAAATTACATTTACAAATTTCAATTTATTTAGATTCACTTTTAACTAGATCTGATGGATCAGCAAAATTTTTTTTCTTAATGGGATTAGATTTTGCAAATATTTTATCAAAACTTCAAAAACAATTATTTTCAAATAAAATTAAAACTCAATTTGAAAATTTAGAAGATTGTAAAAAATTATTAAATGATTTAGAAAATTGGAGATTATGTTTTCCTGAATCAATTAGACCTGGTATTAATTCATCAAAATTATTTAGATTTTCAATTATAACTGATGAAAGTATTAAAAAAGTTTTAATTTTATCTGAATTAAATACAAATTATTTTTATTTAAAAATGATTTTATCAATGTTTGCAGTTAGAAATTCAGAAGGTTCAATTAAATCAAAATTTGCAAATCAAGGTTTAAATGCAGCTAGAGATTTATTAAAATTTTCAATTGATTTAGCTAAAAATGTATTATCAGTAGCTGGATTTACATTATTTTATGCATTTAGTGGATTTTTAACAATTGCTGCATACTGTATTCAATTACCAAATAATAATGATGTTGTTGATGATATTTTATTATTAATTAATTCATGTAATGATTTATTTGGATGTTTTTCAAAAGATAAAAATGATCCTGAAAAATGGATTTTGGTTGGTGCTGTTTCAAGATGTATTTTATTTGCTGCTGTTAATGTTGTTATGGAAAATAACAATAATTTATATTTTGATATTCATAATATTTTAAAAGAAGCAACTGCTATTCAGATGGATTTTAATAATAATAGAATATCGATTAGAAGTAATAAATTGAAACAAATTGAATTAAAAGAAAAAGAAGAAGAAGAAGAAGAAGATTATAGTGTTAAATTTAATGATTCATTTGTTAGAATTTCAAATCTAAATAAAATTGATAAACCACAAACTCCATTAGTTACACAAAACAATGAACTTGTTTCAACTCATGATTTCGATCAATTTTTAAAATCATTAACAGAAAATGATAATAATAATAATAATAATAGTAATAATTATAATTCTGATTTATATGTTAATGATTTGCATCAAAATAATAACATTCCAAACAGTTTTACAAATGTTGTTACAACACCTAGTACTCTTGAAGAATCTATAAATTTTAATTTTAATTTTTTCAATGATTTAGGTATTGAAGAAATGTTTCAATATGATAATCTTTGATATTAAATTTACTTATTTTATCTATAATTATTCTTTATAAAAAGTCATATATTCTGATATTCATATACATGCTGGTTATGTATATTTACATTTACATTTATTTTATTTCTATATTAATTCTATGGACTTTGTTTTTCTGTTCTTTCTTTGATTTAATGTGTGTCTTCTTTTTCTTTATTTTTTTATATACCATTAATAGGATATTTGTATTTAAGATGGAATATTCACTCGGACTCGGGGATACAACTGGTTTCAAACTTCCACTGGAACACTCTTATCTAAGTAGAAATCCTATATATATCCAAGACTATCTCCTATTTCATGATGCTGAACAATAACAGTGTTATGTCTGAGTTGCTTCTTTCCAATTTGAAATCAAAATGAAAGGTAGAGTTACAGCTTGTGATAACTGCAGAAATAGAAAAGTCAAATGTTCAAATTCAAATTCAAATAAAGAGAAATCTATTAATCCTTGTTCATACTGTTCACAAAGAAATTTGAATTGTACCTATAGTTATATTCCAAAGAAAAGAACTTCTTATTTAACAAAGAAAAATAAAACTAGTTCAATCAATAAATCTAAATCATCGACTGAAAATCACCATGATGATTTAAAAGATCGAATTTTAAGAATGGAAAATGAAATTAAAATCTTAACTGAAGAACTGAAATCAAATAAAGAAACGAATCATCATCATCATCAAACTAAAAAAGATATCATTTCATTTGATGATCCTCCTTCAACTATTTCTTCCAAATGTAAAATAAATCTGAATGGTTATGATAAAGTTATACTTGGTGAAAATTCAAATTCAAATCATTCAAGTTTTATAATTGATGCTTTAACATGGACAACTAATCGTTTGAAACCTCCTCAAAATATTCCATTGAATAAATTATTAACTAATTTTATTGAAATTGATCGTAAAATAACATCTATTTGGACTGATCCAATAGATAGCTCAAGATTAGCTATATTACCTCCAAGAGATGTAATTAATACATTAATTGATTCATATATTCCTGTTTGTTTTTTTGGATTACCGTTCACTGAAGAAGTTAAAGCTCTAGGTTCTTTATATTGGGATTTTAAAGATAATTTAATTTCTGATCCTAAATTTAAATATGGTGAATTATTACAATTATATTCTTGTTTATGTTTAACTTGTGTTGCTTATTATCAAAAATTAAAACTTGGTTTAATTTCAGAAAATAATATGAATTTAACAATTGAAAAAATTAAACAATATGAAATTTCATTATTTGATAATTCATTATATTATTTTCAAAAGATTTCTAATTTAAATGATGGTATTTCTGGTATTAAAGGTTTGATTTTTTTAGCACTTTACACTGATTTAAATTGTTTAACTGAACAATTTCATTCCTTAAGTTCAATAGCCATGAATAAATCAAAAGATCTTGGATTAAATAAAGCTGAATTTTATCATGAATTAGTTGGTAAAGAAAGATCTATTGCATTAAGTGTCTGGTGGATAGTTTATTTTATAGATCAAACTGCTTCTTCAAAAACAGGTAATCTACCTACTTCAAATGATGATGAAATAACAGCTCCTCCATTACTTGATATAGAAAAATATTGTGATATATTTGGATTAACTGGCTCAAGAGCTGCTTTAAAAAGAGAATGTTTTAAAAATCAAATCTTAAGATATTTTGATACACTTTTACTAACACCAAATGGTTCATCAAAATTTTTCTTCATTATGGGATTAGATTTATCAACTATAATAGCAAGACTTCAAAAAAAAATATTTTCATTAAAATCTGAAAGTGAATCAAAACTATTAGATCAATGTAAAATACTTTTAAATGATTTAGAAAATTGGAGATTATGTTTTCCATTATCGATTAGACCTGGTAGAAAAACATCTAATTTACTAAGAATGACGAAATTAACAGATGAAAGTATTAGATGGACACTTATACTTGCTAATTTAAATGTACATTATTATTATTTAAAAATGATTTTATCAATGTTTGCAGTTCGAAATTCAAAAGGTTCAATTCAATTTAAATCTATTAAACAAGGTTTAAATTCTGCTAGAAATATATTAGAATTTTCAATTGAATTTTCAAGAAAACTTTTCCCAGTTGATGGTTTTACATTATTTTATTCATTTAGTGGATTTTTAACAATTGCTGCATATTGTATTCAAGCTCCAAATAATGATGATATACTTGATGATATTCCATTATTAATCAAGTCATGTAAAGAAGTATTTTCATGTTTTACTAAAGATTCAAAATCACCTGAAAGATGGATTCTAGTTAGTGCTGTTGCAAGATGTATTTTATTTGTTGCTATTAATATTGTTATGAATCATAATAATGATTTATATTTTGATATTGGTGATCTTTTAAAAGAAGCTTCTATAATTCAGATGGATTTAAATGAAAGTTTTACAACAAATAATGATTTAAATAGTAATGAAGTGAAATCTTCTGATGACAATAATGATAATTTTTAGTTTTTAATTCTAAATAGTTTTCTAGTTTTCTCTTAATTAAATTAATTAATTAAATTTATAAAGTAGTAAAACCATGATTTTGTTCGTAATCTGTCTGCCATTTCACTCGCGTGTCTCTAAATTTTGAACAGAACAAGCCGAATTTCTTGCCTTCAGGTTTCAACTGTTCCTTCTTCTTTCTTTCTTCCAATCATTACATCTATTTTAATCATGTCTACTACAACTAGAGGATCAAGGCTTACTGATGATATTTCCAGAGAATTATATGACTTCGCCATCGATCGTCATGATGTCCCAGTTGATTTTCAAGGTGATACTGATTTTACTATCAAGAGAATTAACCCACAAGATGTTTTTGGTCATTTTAAAACTTATGATACATTGAAGAATGCATTTGGAGTTTTAGTTAGTTTAGCTCAAACTGATCATTCTGATTCTTCTTATGGTAAAGCTGTTTTACAGCTTTACTTTTATCTCCCTACCTTTTTATATCTCTTTTGTTCACACTTACCTAATAGACATAATGATTTCAAAAGAATTGAATTACCTAAAAACTTAGATGAGTTAGACACTGCTTCTGAAACAGTTTCGCAAGGTCATCCACCATCATCAAAGGATAATCCACCAAAAGACAAATACCCTGAATATTCAAACCAAGGTATCAATTATCTATTCCATGATCATATTACCCGCAAATCTCGTTTATTTGATGATGTCTTGAAGAACTCTAATGCTAAAATTCTCTCTGAAGTTATTGGTGATATGGACCTCTCTTTTAATTGGCGTGGAAATATTATATCCCTTTCCAAGGAAAAAGAATTCAAAATTAGAGATATTGCTTGTTTTACAATTTGTAATGCATTTATTTTGTCCAATTTTGCTTCTAATGATATATTTTCATCAATAAAAGTTGATAAAGAAGTTCAAATACAAGGATCCAGAAAGAAACCCGATGTTTCATTGTTGAAGATACTAGAAAATCCAGATGAATTTATCACATTTTTAACTACAGAATGCAAACTTCCTAGCATTAAATTTGTAGCTGAAGCTATGTCTGGTGAAAGAACTTTGAATGCCACTAAAATTAAAGCCATTGATCTGGCTAATCAATTTTCCCAACAGGCATTTTACGCCAGATCAAAGAACCTTATATTCACAGATGCTATGGACTATGATTTCTTTTTTTTGAAACCTTCAATTGCAACCAATGAACTTAAATCAACAGAATCTGAAAATTCTGAAATGCCTCTTCTACCATACCAGCATTTCGTTGTTAATTCAAGATCATGCCACCCAACTGTAGTCCAATCTTTATTTGCTTTCATTCATGAAGTCTGTTTTGACTTTTTAAATCAATCAGATGCTGAAATTCAAAATAAAGAAATGGAATTCAAAAACTTGTTGAAATATTATTTCAATATTAGTGATGATATTCAAATGGTTCCTGTTGATATTGGTAGTGCTTCAAGTAATGCTACAAGTGGTACTGGTAATGGTCCATACAGTAGAGGTGATGATGCTTTTAGTGAATTTAGTGGTAAATCTAGTGGTGGTGATGGTGGTGATTCAGGTAATGATATTTTCAGTGCTAGTATTGGTAGTGGAGGAAATCATGGTAAACAAAGAAGAAGAGCAGCTGGATTTACACAAGCTGGTTTTGGTAAAGCTTCAACAACATCTACAAGTATTGGTTCTGCTTCAGAAAGTAAAGATATTATTGATGGTTTTAATAATTTAAATTTAAATCAACCTAAACCTGGAAAGTATTTGTTTCAGCTGATCCATGATTCAGATGGAGTTTATCCATATTTGGTTTTCAAAGCTAAATTGAAAGATGTAGTCCAAAGATTCCACTTAAGTTTTAATTACCAAGATTTGAATTTTGATACTGATAATGTTTTGATAAAGTTATTAGATGCTGAATGTTTAAATGAACTTTATAAGAATCAGTATTCAATGCTTGATTTCGAAGAATTTGAGTCTGATTTATTATCAGATTTCTCTAATGAAGTTAAGGTGAATAAGATGATAAGTAATTATAACAAATGGAATTCAGAAAACAAGATTCATTCCCCAAGATTGTTGCATGTTTGTGAAATTAATGATTCAGGTAATCTAAATGGTGTCTTAAGAGAATTCTATGGTTCAGCCATGATATTTGAATATTTAGATTTCAATCACCCAACAATTTTAGAAGAATATAAACTAGCTGAAAATGAAATAAGAAAGTTAGCATCATTGGGTATTCAGCATGTTGATTTAAAACCAGCAAATATGTTGTATGATGAATCTAATAAGTTAATATATCTTTTAGATTTTCAGTATGTAAAACATTCAGAAAATTTAAATCCTGACGATGCTGTGGATCAATTCAAATCTTCATTTAAAGATTTCTTTGCTTAAATTGCTTTTTGAATACTGTTGGTTTTTTCTATGATTTATTGTTTCTATTAATTATGTTTTTATTATTTTTTTTACCAAAAGTGTCTTCTTAATTATTGTATTTCTAGATTTTTTTAAATAATGTTTTCCTAATATTATTATCATGTTTTTTTTATTTATATTTTTTTTTTAAATTTGGTGATTCTATTTTTGTTTTTCAATATTATTATTATATACTTTTTTATTCAATTGTTTTTTTATTTTCATCACCATATTTTTATTGTCTTCTTCTTTTATTTTATCTTTGCTAAATTTTTATACATATTTTACTAATATTAATTAAAATTACCTCTTAATGGTTCTAATTTATTGAATGTTTAAATGTTAAAACTTAAAACGTAGTATTGCACCGCCTTGGTTCTCAGCTTTTGATTTTTGTGTTCTTCTTAACAAACCACAACTATTACAATTACAATTACAATTCTATCATACATTCTATTTAAAAGAAAACAAAGAACTAACTTAATATGTCTACTCCCAAGCCTCCAACTACACATCCTCCTCCACAACAGATTAAACCAAAATCATATTTGGAATTCAGAAAATTAAATGATCCAACAGATAGTATATTTGATAAAGCATATAAACATTTCTTCAGATATTCATCACCAAATCTAGTTATGTTTGGTCCATTAGCTCCAGCTCATGATGCTTTAATTCCAAGAGCTAGTATGGCTGTTGTTCAAGCAAGTTTTGGTGCTTTTATATTATATGGAGCTTTTAGAAAATTCCCACCAACTGTTTCACCATTCAAGAGATATTTTAGAAGATTTATTAATTTAGCTGCTGGTTCAAGTTTAATGTTGACTGCAAATCAAGAAATTTCAAATTATTTATCACCACATTCAAATCCATTATTTATTGAAATAAGTATAGCTAGAAAAATTCAACAAGCTCAAGGTAAAGGTACTGGAAGTTATTGGTTTGGACCTGATAATTTCTTACCAATGAATACAGAAAGTTATGGTAAGATGCTTAACGTGATGAATGTTCATCAAGTTATGGTTGATGAATATAATGAAGCTGATATTACAAAAAGATATTTAGCTTTAGCTTCTAAATTTAAAGACGATTATGATAATAGAAATGGTGATACTAAATTAATTGATAGAATAAATAAAATTGTTGATGCTAAAGATAGTGATGAATTAAAAGTTAAAGCTAGACCAGATGCAAAACCTTGGTTTACAGCATCTGATAATAATGTACAATTTCCAACAGATACATATGTTGGATTTGCAACTGAATGGCAACAGAATCATCCTTGGGATAAATTAAATAGAGCCAATTTGAATTATTTCTTAGGTTATCAATTTCCAAGTTTACTTGTAGAAGATAATATAATTACACCAAAAAATGAAGAAGAAAAAGAATCTTCAGAATAAATTTAATTTTTATATATCACCATCATATTCATAGTTTTTCATACCTATTTTATTTATATTCGATCTTTGTAGTAAGTTCATTTTCTTACTTTTACATCTAAGAAATAGAAGAATAATCGTCGTAGGATACGATGAATAGTATATTGAAAAAAAAACTAAGGAACAAAATAAAATAAAATATTAATTAAATAAAAAAAATCTAATAGCAATGAATACAAATGTTATCACGATCTATATATTAATAGAAGCACAGTATAGTATAAGTTAAATAAACACAAAACAAACAGAAACACAAAGTGGAAATAAGAACGAACAAACGAAAAAAAAAAAAACAGGGACTGTGATAACAAAATGTATGATTCAAGAAAATGATTTGTAGTAGCAAATTAGTTGATGAAAAATAGCCAATAAGTTAAAGAAAAATGAATAAAATTAATAATTAATAAATTAGAAATGGCTAATAACTAAATTACCAACGACGGTTACCACCTAATGGAGCATTATTAGAGCCGGATTGATAATTATTTCTACCATAACCACCTCTACCTCTACCTCTACCACCTCTACCTCTACCACCATAACCACCGTAACCATTACCATTACCAAATCTGTTGGCTTTTTTATCTAATGAAGCTAATTCTGGAGAAACTTCTTGTTTAGCTTCTCTCAGAATAACAATTAAATCATGTGCTTGATTAGCATTATCTTTAGTGAACAGAGTAATAGCAGTACCTTTTTCGCCAGCTCTACCAGTTCTACCAATTCTATGAACATAATCTTCAACATTACCAGGCATATCATTGTTAATAACACAAGTAACACCCTTAACATCTATAATAAAAAATTTAATAAAATAAATTTAGTTAGTAATTTGTAAACCAATAAACAAAATGATTGTTTTAATAAAAAATTGGAGATTTTCTTTTACTAGGTATTTTCTACAGAACTTTTGAAAGCTACACTAATTATAGGTAATTCGAAAATTTGGTTTTTTTCAGATATAGTATGTTGCATAGATTTTATTAAAGACAAAACGTTGAACTGAAGAGAAGAATTCAAAAAAAAATACAGGAAAACATGAAAAAACTTTTATATAAAAGTAGTTTCATTAAGAACATCTGTATTCTTTTGAAAATGTCAACAAAAAAAGAAATAATAAAAGCTAATAAATATATAGAAGGCTAAAACGTAATTTCCAATTTGATTTGAAGAATAGTCCCAATAAATAAACTACTTTTAACTCTTGTTAAGCATATAGTTATCCCAAAATAATCAAATTCATCAAGAGTTAATAAAAGTAGATATATCCCCAACACAGTTCTTCAAAACAAAGTTTCATAAAATTCCCACCCGAGCCTTGCTAAATATGCTTTTAAATAATTCTTTCTTCTCTATCTAAAACTTACTGCCTTTATGTAAAAACATAGAACATGCTTAAACTTAAAAGCTGAGCTTCTCCATTCTGGACAATAGTTATCAATAAATCCATGAAACATATATGATATATATCTCAATTTCCCCTATAAGCAGTGCTTTGAAAAAGTACTGATTTTGAAAAAAAAAAAAAAAAAAAAAAAAAAAAAAAAAAAAAAAAAAAAAAAAAAAAAAAAAAAAAAAAAAAAAAAAAAAAAAAAAAAAAAAAAAAAAAAAAAAAAAAAAAAAAAAAAAAAAAAAAAAAAAAAAAAAAAACTAAGAAGAAAAAAAATTATGATATAAAATAAAGTTAATGAATCACCATTTAACTCTATATCATGAATTTTAAAAACTTCTATTATGTCTTTCTTTTTTCTTTCCTAAAACCCCAAAACCCAAAACCCCAATTCTTCAGTTAGTAAAAACAAATAAAAAAATGATTCAAAAATACATACCAATACCTCTAGCAGCAACATCAGTAGCAACCATAATTGGAGATTTACCAGCTCTGAATTCATTTAAAACCCAATCTCTTTCTCTTTGTTCTTTATCACCATGAATGGCTAATGCAGGCCAACCTTCAGATCTTAAATAAGCAGTAATATCATCACAAGTTCTTTTAGTTGAAGCAAAAACAATAACTTTAGAACTTTCATCAGTCATTTGTTCTTCTAAATATTTACCTAATTTATCTCTTTTTTCAAATTCAGAAACAACTTCAACAATTTGTTTAATAGTATGAGAAGCAGATAATTCCAGAGAACCAACATTAACTTGAATATAATCATTTAAGTAATCTCTAGCTAAACCTTGAACAGATTTTGGCCAAGTAGCAGACCACATTAAAGTTTGTCTATCAGGACGAATTTGATCAACAATTTTTCTAATTTGAGGTTCAAAACCCATATCTAACATTCTATCAGCTTCATCTAAAACTAAATAAGTAACTCTTCTTAAGTTAGTTTTTTCAGATTCTAACATATCTAATAATCTACCTGGAGTAGCAATACAAATTTCAACACCTCTAGCTAAATCTCTAATTTGTTGACCTTTTGGAACACCACCATAAACACAAGTATTTCTAATTCTTGAAGATTTACCAAATTTAGAACATTCTTTTTGAATTTGGACGGCCAATTCTCTGGTTGGGGCTAAAACCAAAACAATTGGACCATCACCTGGTTGTAATAAAGGTTGAGCATTAATATGAACAATACCTGGTAAACAATAAGATAAAGTTTTACCAGAACCAGTAGCAGCAACACCAACCATATCTCTACCAGATAAAGCCATAGGCCAACCTTGACATTGAATACCAGTTGGTTTAGCAAAACCTTCAGCTTTAACTTCAGCTAAAACATAATCAGGGAAACCAGCTTCATCAAAAGAAGTAATTGGTCTTGGAATATCAGAACCAGTAATAGTCATATCATTTTCTTTTCTAAATTGATTAACATCAGAATCAGTTCTACAAGAAACAGCTGGATCTTCTTTATAAAAGTTTTTTTCGAATTTAGGCATTGTTTCTAAATCCCAAACTTGTTTTCTTAAACCAGAACCTAATTCACCAGAATTTCTTCTTTGTCTGAAACCACCATCATTGCCACCATAACCATGTCTATCATCTCTTCCGTATCTTGATCTATCTTGACCACCATAAGATCTGGTAGCACCTCTATTATTATTCATGTAGGACATTGTTGTTTATACTATATATATTTGTATATGATTTGAATTGAATTGAAAAGAAGAAGAAGAATCAACAAGTTGGTAGGAAAGTAAAAGATAAAAAAAATTATAAAGATAAAAAAATTTTAAAAATTTTCATTTAAAAGAAATGTGCGGCTTTTTTGATTTCAATTTCAATTTTACAATTTGATTTTAAGTACAATTAACATTAAGTACAAGTAAATTTTAAATTTTAAATTTATATTGATTATATTAAAAGATAAATGGATAACTAGTATACAGGATGCAGTGGTAAAAAAGAAGAAGAAAAAGAGATTTTATAAAATTAATCAATTGATTAAATTGAATTAAATTAAATTATTGAATTGATTATTAATTATTAATTATTAATTATGGTTCTTCAGTAGCATAATCTCTAGCAGCAATCTTAGTACTGAAAGTATCTTCAATAAAAGTACACATTTTAGTCAATTCATCTAATCCTTGTTGAAAAGCTTCAACAGCAGTAATATCACCATAAGTTTGAATTCTAATATTTAATTTAGTTTCAGAAGGATGAGGAATAGAATAACCACAAAATTCGACATTTGGGTTTTTCATTATTATATATCTTAAAGCATTACCTAAAGTATGATCTTCATCTTGTATTTGAAAACTTGCTGCTGAACCATCATCTGAAGCACCTGGTAATAATTTAATTTTTTCAACATCTAAACCTTCATCCATTTCTTCATCTTGAGCTGGGACTTCTTCTTCTTGTGGAATATCATTTGTAGGTTGTGCAACTTCACTCATTGTAATATATTTGTGTATTTGACGTGGATGGATGATAATTGTAGTTGATTATAAGTACATTGTAGTTTAATTAAATTGAAAAAAAATCATAAATTTTGATAATCTCAAGAGCCGCTCAGCCTGAAGGGCACGTGACCACAGGTTAATTCCACCTTATAATTAGAATTGCAATTACATGTTCCTTTCAGTATACTCTATAGTCATAACTGCAATACAATAGTGATTCAATGAGATAGCTAGCTCTGTCAGCATGAAAAACTGTGTTTACGTAAGCGCTTACGTAAGCACTCCTCTGCGCGGCTGAAAACCCGTGCCAGCTGACGAAGCAAAACCGGAGGGTTGGCCGAGTGGTCTAAGGCGGTAGACTTAAGATCTACTGGACGCATGTCCGCGCGAGTTCGAACCTCGCATCCTTCATCTTTTTGCCTTCTGCTCCGGGCCTCCGGCTAGCTCATCTCCCGCGCCTCCCGCGCCTCCCGCGCCCCGGCTCAATTGCTGTCACTTTTAACTTTGATCAATTTTTATTTTTATTTTTATTCAGTTTCACCAGAATCATCACTTTATACTGCTGAAAGGAACTGCTGTAAGTCTCCAGATACCTGCATTTCTCTTCAACTATCACTAGACAGGGTACTCCACGTCAATTCAATTGTTCAATATTCACTACTCAATTCACTCTCAACTAATTTCAAGGAGAACTAAACAATTATAACAACAACTTATCTTGCAAACTTTACAGCAATTCAATATACTCATTTCTCTCAATTGATTGCCACTTCTTATTTTAAACGGTAAATATCTTCTGGTTTAATTGTTGGATTGCCCTTATCTAATATATTAATTACTTTTTTCATTGGTTCTAATCAATTGTTGGATTAAAAGAAACTCCAGTGATCGCCGCTTTTACTATATCAATCTATCATATATAGCCGAATTATTCTTACTTTCATTTGTTTCACTGTTTCTGTTTCTTTATTTCTTTATTTCCATTATAAAAAGAAAACTCCTGCTTCTATACAGTATTCAATATAGTATCAATTGAAATCATATCATATTATATCAAACTTACTTCAACAAATTTTATTATAACTTCGTTTATTTTTCATTAGTTTTCATTTGAATTCTTTGCTATTAATTGTAAATATTATTTTTTTTTTTTTTTTAATTTGTTTTTGATTCCATAATACATAATAATGACAGATTCTTCGAAAGCTCCTGATTCAACTCATACTGCTCCAAATGATCAAGTTTCAAATACTTTCCCATCAAGATTAAGTGCTGTTGCTGAAGACCCTTCTTTTTTCCCTAAAAGAGGTTCAATAGGTGATTTCCATTCAATTGATCCTGCTCATAATGGTTCTTTAGGTAGTTTATCAAATTTCTTCCCAAATGCAGGTAGAAATGATTCAATTATAAATCCTAGATTTTCTTTTGATAATTCAACTCAAGGTAATAATTCTACAGGTAGTTCATTTGTTGGTGGTAATAATTCTTCAACTGCAATGTATCCACAAGATACTTATTCTTATAATAATGAAATTCAAAGAGAATATAACATGTATCCTCCTCCATCTGGTTCAATTAGTGGAACTTTTTTACAACCTTATTCAAATGATAGATTTCATGATAATTCAAATGATAATTTAGTTAATGGTAGAAGGCCAAGTGAACAATTATTACCTTTTGTTCCTCAGACTGGTGGTACTGCTGCTCAATATTCTTCTTCAAATTTACCTCAAGTTAGATCAAGACAAAATTCAACTATTTTTGGTAGAGCTCGTATGCCATCAATACTTCAAGGTTATGATGATGGAATGGAATTTTTGAAAAGAGATTCAATTTCAGGTCAAGATGGTAATTTATACCAATATCAAGTTCAACAACAGCAACAGCAGCAACAACTACAGCAGCAACAACAACCAACTGCTGTTCTAGGTCATACTAGATCAACATCTAACCCTTATCAGACTACTACAATTCTGCCACCAATGAATGTCCCAATTCCACCAAAATCTGATCATTATCATCATCATCATCATTCTCATAGTGATCATTTAGCTCAACCTATTCAAATTCAACAACATCACCCAGTTACTCAACCACTGCTGATTAATAAACCAATTCAACCATCAATAATTATTAGTAATAATAATAATAATAATAATAATAATAATAATATCAACAACAACAGGAAAACTACTAAACTGAAAATGGAATCAATGCCTTTATCAAAACAGCCAATACCAACAATTACATCAATACCTGTCACATCTCCTGCTAAGAAACAAAAAATAACACATAATCAAAGTATTCCTATTTTTCAAACTGATCCAAATATAGCTAGTAAACATTCTTTACCTCAACAACATATTATTCCTCAAGTTCAACCAGCACCACAGGTGATTCCAAATCCACCTCCTAATATATCATTACCAACAGTTAATTCAAATACTAATATTGCTTTAATAAATAATAATAATGATAATATCAATAATAATAATGATAATAGTGGTAATAATAATACATTAATTCCTGCAAATGAAGCTGTTCATGCTGAAGATGGTCGACCATTAATTGGAGTTACTAAAATTGATCAATTGATGTTAGTTATCCAAGCTAGAAAGAAAGGTGTTACTACTGATATTAAACAAGCTGAAGATGGTACAATTTTAGAAGAAGTTTCACCACAAGGTGTTATATCAAGTACAGTTTTACCTGATCCATCTCAATTAGTTGGTGGTGTTGAAAAAACTACAACAAGAGGTAGTAAACAACATGAATGTGAAATTTGTTTAAAAAGATTTACTCAATCAACTCATTTAGATGTTCATCGTAGATCTCATACAGGTGAAAAACCTTTTGAATGTCAATATTGTCATAAGAAATTTACTCAAGCTGGTAATTTAAAAACTCATGAAAGATTACATACTGGTGAAAAACCTTATACATGTTTGGTTTGTAGAAAACAATTTTCAAGAAAAGGTAATTTACAAGCTCATGAATTAACTCATCAGAATAGAAGACCATATGAATGTAAATTGGATCATTGTAATAAATCATTTACTCAATTAGGTAATTTAAAAGCTCATCAGAATAGATTTCATATGGAAACATTAAATGAATTAACAAATAAATTGGCTCATTATACAACATTAGGTACTTTAGATAATTTACCAGCTGATGAAAGAGAACTGTTGGATTATTTTCAAAGTTTATATAAAAACCTGAATAGAGGTATTAGAGGTAGAGGTAAAGGTGGTGTTAATTATTCACTTGATGCATCTCCTCCACTTCCAAATGGAATAACTCAACAACAACAACAATCAATTACCCCAATTCAATCAAATCAACCTCCTCCAGTTTTAACAACATCTTCAGGTATGCATATGATGCCTCCAGATGTTCAGCAACCACAAAATCATCAACAACTAAAACCACGTAATGCTGGTGGTCTTCCTCCAACTGGATTCATGTCTTAAAATTAAAAAAAAAATAAAAAAAAATTTATGGTGATTTATCTTTTTCTTGAATTTTATTTTTTTACTTTTCTTCAGGGTTTATTACTACTATCTTATTTTAACTTCACATTTTATCATTAATATACATTCTTTGCTTTGCTTTATATTACTTTTACTTTTTTTTTTATTTCTACTTTAGTCTTTACTTTTTTTTTGACTTTTCTTTTCTTCTCTTGTTCCCTTATCTTATATTATAAACTGATTGATTGATTGATTGATTGATTGATTGATTAATTAATTAATTAATTTTTCTCTGCTTTTGCTTCTCTCTTTTTTTTTTTTCATGGTTTTATACTTTTTTTTATCTTCTTAATTCTTTACTGTCTGTTGGTTATTTTTAGTTTATTGTGTATTAGTTTACTTGTTCAGTATTAAGATTTTTTATCTCACTTTATCATTAATTATTTTTATACATCTTAAATCTTTCATTATTATTATTATTATTATTATTATTATTATTATTTTGGTTATATAAATTGGTTAACTTTTTATTTTATTATTTTTTGGTTCACATAACATATTCATTCATTCCTTTTTATTATTATTTTGGTTTTTTGTTTTATCTTATCTTTGTTGAATTTTATTATTTTTTTATAAAGAAGTTATATTTATTCTGTTTATATACTGTTTTTTTTTCAAATAATTCACTCTTTCAATCTCTCTTTTTTTACAGTTTTATTCATAGTACAGGTAGGGTAGGTACACGTAAGTAGTTAAATAAATAAAATATTAAAATACATGTATTAAGTTTCTAAAATTAATAATATGGAAATTAGAATAAATTGAATTAAAAAAAAAAACTAGAAAAGAAATAAATACCTAAGTATTAATTAACGAAAAAGGAACAAAAGAATTTGATTAAAAAATTTAATTATATGAATTTGATTATAGTATAGAAATAATAATAGAATAATGTTTTTTTGTTAAAGAATTAAAAGAAAAAAAAGGGAAACCCCCAGAAAAGGATATAAAGTAAAGTAAAATAAAATAAAATAAAATAAAGCATAATTAAAAGAATGTATTGGTATAAAGTGATAATTTAGAAGAATTAAAAAAAAATAAAAAAAAAAAAAAAAAAAAAAAAAAAAAAAAAAAAAAAAAAAAAAAAAAAAAAAAAAAAAAAAAAAAAAAAAAAAAAAAAAAAAAAAAAAAAAAAAAAAAAAAAAAAAAAAATTAAGAATTAATAAAAATAAAAAGCAAACAATTAAAAAAAAAGGTGGGAGTAAAGAAAGAAGGGGAAAAAAATTAAAAAAAAAAAAATAGATAAATTAAATATACAAAATACTAAACAAAATAAGAAAATATTCATAAATGATCATAATCATAATCAAAACAAAAAAAACAAAATTGTAACAAAAGAAAAGAAAATAATTAACCCCATAAATTAAATCAACTATATCACTTTTCAGTATTTGGATTAGTATTACTTGAACTAGTTTTATTACCACTATTCTTATTATCATCATCATCATTATTTTTATTTTTATCAGTATTAGAATTAGATGAACCAAATAATCCATTATTAACATTATTATTACCCCAACCAAACAAGAAATCATCGAAATCCAAATTTCTTTGATCAAATGATGATGAATCCATACTAACTTGTCCAACTCCAGTTGTTGCTGTAGCATCATATAAGAAATCATTACCATTATATTGTTGTGATTGTTGATTTTGATTTTGATTTGATAATCCAAAATTTGATAATCTATGTTGTTCTTGTTGTTGTGGATTTAATTGACCAACTGTTCCTAATCCTGAAGGAACTGGAGTTAATTGACTGAAAAAAGAATTGGTTAAATCTGATAATTGAGATATTGAAGGTTGTCTTTGATTTGAAAATGATGGATTATGTGTTTGAGATTGTGATTGTTGAGGATAAGATTGTGATTGTGACATTGATGAACTAATTTGTTGATTATCTTGATTTTGGTTTGTTATAATGTTGTTGTTGTTGTTGCTATTATTATTGTTATTATTTGTGGAGTTATCACCTTCTTGATGTAACATATAAGGAGGTAAAAATCTGCCAAATATTTTCATATCTAATTGATCCATTGGTCCAGGAACATATTTACTATTGGTTTGATTTTGATTTTGATTTTGATTCTGATTATGGCTTTGGCTTTGGCTTTGATTTTGACTTGAGCTACGTTGTAAAGTAGATGGTCTTTGTTGTTGCTGCTGTTGTTGTAATTGATACTGCTGTTGTAAATGCTGATGATATCTTTGTTGATGTAAATCTTCAAAAGGTGAATTATTATTATTATTATTAAATTCTGGTAGACTTAAATTAATACCTGTTGCAATACCATCAATATAATTAACACCATTATTAATTCCAGATGATTCAGGTTGTTGTTTGTTTTGACTATTATTACTTAATGATTCACCCATTTGTGGAGTAACAAAATTATCACTTGATTGATCATCATTACTATTTTCATGACGTGCATTAGCAGTATTTCTATTCAATTGTTCAAATAAAGCATTCAAAATATTATAAGTTCTTTTAGCAGCCATTGAAGAATCTTTTAAAATATCTAAAACTCTTTTACCATTTTCAGCATCTTTTTTAATTGATTTATATTCAGGGTCTTCTTTACCATCTTTATTAATTGGTGGAACAAAATGAACATAATAAACTAAACAAGCAACTGAGAAAAAAATTGTATAAATTGAAAACCAATAAGAACCAGATAACATTTTTTTATCAATCATATCTTCAGATAATTTAACAACAATTCTAGCAACGTTAATACAATTTTTTGCTTTTTCAATTGATCTTAAATCATTTAATGATGGTGGTGGTTGTTGTTGTTGATTATTACCATTCTGTTGTTTTTGTTGTTGTTGTTGTTGTCTTAAATTAATTTCAGTTGAAATATAATGAATAAATGGTCTATATAAGATAATTTTAACATGTAAATATGATATATGTAATAATCTATTTGCTTTTAAATATTGTCCAGGAGGTTCAACACCAGGTTTTAATTCTAATGGTAAATGATTCATCCAATCTTGTAATTCTAATTCTAAATCATAAACTATATTATGAGCTAATAATTCAGGTCTTGAACCATTTTCAATCTTTAATGGTTTAATTGGATATAATTTAGTTACAATTTTTTTCATTATAAAAATTAATTTTGTATGAGCATTTGCAATACCTGATGAAGATAATCTATCACCTTGTCTATCAAATCTATAACCATTTATAGTTATATTTTCATCATCTAATTCAATTGGTAAATCTTGATCAAAATCATCTTCACTAATTGTTCTTGGTAAACCTAACATTGTATTAACATAAATATCCATTTTATAAATTGTCCAAAATAATCTTTTTCTAATTTCTAATTCAATTGGATTAAATGGATAATCTAATTTTCTATGTAAACCTTCTCTTAAAGCAGCTCTTAATGCAATACCAATATAAGCATAACAAGTTGATAATCTTGCAGAACATTGTAAAAAAATAATTAACATAACAATAGTTTGAATACCATAAGTATCTCTAGTATCAGTTATATCAATCAGTTTTCTAGCAGCAATAAAATATCTATAACCTTCATCTTCAAAATCTTCATTTGATGGTAAAACATTATCTTTATTATTATTAATATTATTATTACTTCTTAAAGTTTGTTCATCAGATTTAAAAAATAAAGCACCACAAGCCATAACTGAATAAACTAAAGGTAAAAAACGTTGTTGTTTATTTGTATATTGACCAGGATCAGTATCATATAATTCATTTAAATCTTCAACAAATGCAGGTCTATGATAAAATCTAAATAAAACACAAGCATTTTCCCAAGTTTTAGTAATTAATTGTAATGCAACTTCTCTTGAAGGTAAAATAATTTTAATTTCTTTACCTAAATTAGATTCATAAGAACCATCAATTCCAGGAACTTGTTGTTGAGATATAGCAGAAGGAGAATTACTTAATATTCTTTCAGATGAAGGAGATTCTATAGCAATTTCATTTGATGATGATGCTGTTATTGTTGCTGTTGTTGTTGCTGCTGTTGTTGTTACTGTTGTTTTTGGAGGTAATTTTTGTAATGGTAATCTTGGTACAGGAATATCAGGTAAATTATTATAAGTTTCAGAAATTAAATCAGAAGATAATTTTAAAGAATCATTTTTACCATCTTCTCTTAATTTATTTAAAGCAGACATTAATTTCATTGGATTAATTGGTTTTGGATTATCATTTAAATCAGTTAATTTTATAGTTGGTAATAATCTATGCAGTATATCATCATATAATTTTAATCTATCAGTTAATTTAGCCATCATTTCAGGAGTCATTGAATTAACAATTGGAATAGAAGTTGAAATTGAAGAAGAAGAATTACTTAATGGGATTGAATTATTAAGTAAAGGAGATTTATTATTTATATTTGATAATGATGATGATGAAGGTTGTGGTTGTGATTGTGATTGTGATTGTGGAATTGGTAATTGATTTTGATTTTTTTTCTTTGATCTATTTGGTTGATCATAAGTACAATCATATGAATAAACAGTACAATGAATACAAGGTAAATCTCCAGAACATTTAATTTTTAATTTTCTACATCTATCACAAGCTCTAACAACTCTTCTTCTTTTTTGTAAAGTTGTTGAACTTGAATCAGTTGATATTGTTGGCATTATAATTTTTGGTGGGTTTGTTGCAATTGATTTTAAAGTTGAAGGAGATATTTTAGTTTTCTTGTTTAATGAATTTGGATTTGGAGCAATTTGATGATTTGAAGAAGTATTTGAAGAGGTATTTCGATCATTTGAGTTTGAGGAAGTGATAGCAGCTTTCCTCTTTGGCATGATGGAGAGTGCTAGTGGGAGTGACGATATGGGACAAGAGGGGGATATAGCACTAAACCAGGATGAAGAGTAACGACTCTGAAGATGAAGATGAAGAGTGAAGAAGTTGAGTCAATTGTTTGAACAGCAACTGCAAGGCTATAGCACAGTGCACAGTGACAGAAAACACCGCAAATGGTTTACGCATTACTTTTACTTCAAATTACTTGGTTTACTTGGTTTACTTGGTTTGATCTTAATAATTGAACTGAATTAGTATATACAACTATGTAGAAAATAACTATATAAAAACCACTGATTAACGAGAACTGAAAGTAAAATAAAATAAAATAGAAAATAATATATATTGATTGATTGTTAAAATGTTGAAAATATTGAAAATGTTAAAATGTTGAAAATGTTGTTAAAATAATAATAATAAGAAGAAGAAGAAAAATAAAAAGAACCTGATAATAATTTAATAACCTAAAAAATTTGAAAAAATACCCCAAAATTAATATCCAAAAAAATTAATCATATTTAAGCATGTTGTTTTTCACTGGTAATACTTGGTGTTAAAACATCTGTAAAAGATGATCCTGCATCACTTAAAACTTCATCATCATCATCATCATCATCTGATTGATCTAAAACAACAACCATTGCTTCAACAGGTTGATTTCTTTCAAATTTTCTATTACCATGATGTTTATGTTGTTTTTTACCACCTCTTCTTCTTTTGGATCTAATTTCTTCTTCTTCTTCACTATTGAATTCATTTGCATGATCTCTTCTAGCTTGTTCTTCAAAAAATTCATGATGATAACCAAAACCATGTGGACCTCTTGGACCTCTACCACCTCTTCTACCTCTACCACCAAAATGTGGTTCACCAAATGCACCAAAAGATTCTGGACCTGGACCACCAAATGGACCTGGACCATGATGATATTGTCCACCAAATGGACCTGCACCTCTAGCACCAAAAAATGGACCTGGAGGAGGTGGACCATGATGACGATGATGTGGTCTAAATTGATCAAATGAATTAAATTCAGGACATGGACCTTGTTGTGGACCTGGACCACCAAAGTTAGAATAATAATGACTTTCAAAACCAAAAGCAGGATTTGGACCTGGAGGTGGAGGTGGAGGAGGCATAGACATCATTCTTGGATCAAATGGACCTCTGTGATGATGAAATGGTGGTGGTGGTGGAGGATGTGGATAAGATGAGAAATCATTTTCATAATCAAATGGACGTGGACCTGGACCAGATTTACCTTTGAAAAAACCATGTTTACCTTTACCACCTTTTTTACCAAAATGATGTCTACCACCAAAATGATGTCTACCAAATGGAGGACCATGAACTGGATAATCAGGATAATCTTCAGAATCAGAACCTTCTTTATCAGAATTTTCTTTATCTTCATCTTCACCTTCTTGAGGTGGAATAACAACTTCAGCATTTAAATCTTTTTCTTGATCTTCAACTTGTTCAGCTTGTTCAACTTGTTTTTCTTTTTCACCAGCTAAAGTAGTTGCAGAAGAGGCATTTAAATTAGCAGCTTCTCTTTCATCTAAAGTATGTAAAATACCTGCGACAACTAATCTTAATTGTTCAGTTGAGGCATCTTTTAAATTATCTAATGATAAAGCAGGAGTAGTCATAATGTATAAAATATAGTATATGAAATGGAAATGTGTGTAATGAAGAAAAAGACACCCAAGCTAACCCAATTCCAATCTCCAGAAAACAGCATCCTGTCAAGTATTTATATTCGATTCTCAAAATTCTCTTTGAGCTGCTTAGCAGAGTACAGGCTGTGGTGTGTGACCTTCTGGGCCAATCACAGTCACGGGTGGAACGCCGGCTTAGGCCTTGTTGCTTATGCAGGCACTCACTCCATTGTAGTTCTGGCGTTTGCCATTGGAACGGGTATTCTTGGTATAACTGTCGGCCAACTGCTCTGCACATTCACCTAGCTCATACACGTACCATCAACCATCTTATAAGTCATACATGTACATGTATAACATGTATTATAAAAAAAACTAAAAAAAAACCTGAAATTCGCCCAACTTTTCGATCTACTTTTTTAAACTCCAAAAAAGTTAATTTTCTTCTTATTGTCTTCAAATGCCGCAACAATGGGGCTTAACCGGAATTCGGTGACTGAAACTTGGTTGCTGTACACGACCTCATGTTTTTTCAACTTTATTAAGATTATTTGCAACTAGAATGATCCAGCAGTTCCATCTTTCACTTCCACATGTTAATTACTAACCCATTACAACATTAATTACTCACTCATACCATGTTTGAATACTCCACTCAACAAAAACACCTCCAAAATTGGAAATAATCGGCTTATCTTGCTTATAAAAAAACAATTTGCTGAGTTTAACCTTTTCAACAATTTTTTTTACCTATATGATTAAACAGTTAATTTATAATCAACAGGTGTATATACGTACGTATACATCTATCATTTCTTTTTACAAGATAGAATCCTTTAGAACATTCTTAATTGATATTATGAAATTAATATTTGAATTTAATACAGGTTTTGATTAAATTCAATTGTAAAGCCGAATTAACGTTAATCTAGCTGCCTGTAGCCTTCTGGGTTTATGGCATCTGAATTAACTTATTTACATTAATTACAGTATACGTTACAAAAGAAAACGTGTGCAATTAACGTACATACGTATACTATTAATATATTTCTTGGTTATAACTATAACTAGTTAAAGGCCTGACTTATATAACCTATCTGCAAATATGATTGGTTAATCCTATATTTGGTCTATAGTCCATAGCTATTTTCATACAACGTTACCTTTCAATCTTAATTGATAAATTTAATTCAATCACCATGGACCATGAATTCATGCTATAGCTATATCGATATCACCTGTAGCTTTGATTATTTGCTTTGAGGTCAGTATTTCGTATATTTACTATACATATGATTTAAATTAATTATATATGAAAAAAAAAACACTAAATTTAAATTCAAACATCATATACGTACGTACATATCAGTGTCACAGTATATGCATATACGGTATTTAATTAAAAAGAAGAAGAACCCTGTCGGGATTTGAAGTTTCAGTTTTATTGATATGGAATTTTATTAGCCAGGTGGCCTGGGATTTGGGTCCGTTGGTAGTATGGATACTCCCCGAACCGAATATTTATAGATTCTTTAGAATTCGAAATTAGAAGATTACTAATTCAATTTATTCAAGAATTAGATATAAGATGATAAGATGACTGTATGTTCATATGGGTCTATCTTTTTTTATTTATTAATTTTAGTGATTCGTAACGTATTTCATTAAAGAATATCATTATTCATAAAACTGTATCAAAACGACAACTTTAATCAATTCTATAATTCCAAATTAAGAACTATTTTATTAAGAGTTTTATATACATGTATATTAAAAAAAGCTGAGTTAATACGTATAATATTTACTGTTTATTACTGTTGTATTTTCTCAGAAATAAAAGTAATAACTTAATTTATCTTCTTCATGCATATATCAAAATTCTCGATCAGTTACACCATATAAGTCTCTTCCTCCAATTTCATATTAATTCTCAATTATTAAGCTTTAATGAAGCTTCTTCAAAATCATATTTATCAGCTCCTAACAAATATTATTTTATTTAAAAGAGTAAGAGTATGTAGGGAAATTGAATTAATTCAATAACAATATTTATAGCTAATTCTTAAATAATGATTTGAAATACATGTAATGAGTTTGATTATCATTTTAATAATATAATTTTATTGATTTATAAATGATTTTAATTCATTCATCATTTAGTTAGAAATTATTCTCCTTCATATCAGACTTCAAATCCTATTAATCTTATCGTAAATAAAATAATAAAGATTATCTGGATCCAATATTAAAGAGATTAAATTCAAATTCAATTCTATTTAGGTATACTATGTTATTTGTAATGCAAACATTTAAATTTATCAAACGTTACATATTCAATAAATTCTAATTAAAGCTGAGTATGGGAATAAAAATGTGATTAAGAAGAAAGTGACATCTAAATGTAAAATTAATATTCAGCTTTCAGAAGAGATAAAGGTAACTCTTAAAAGTTATGTTGTTGATGGATTGAAAAATAGTACTTATTATGGTCTTCCTTTTATTGCATCTGATTGATTTTTCACAACAGGTCATAAGGTGCTGGTTGGAATGGATGCTTTAGAATTGAAGGATAATATGATAATTGAAATTAAAATTAACATAAGCTCCCTGTCCGGTTTTCTCGACTATATTATAGTTAATAATTCTTGAAGATAAAATTGAACATAATTGTACATGTAATTTAAAATTTGTTTCAATTTCAACTTAACTGAAAGTTCAAAACACCAATGGATTTGAATCAACAAAATCAAGAATGGAATACATGTATAGCATAAACAACAGTCAACAATAAAAAAGAAGTAACGTAAACGATAACAATCAGATCATAAACACTTTGTATGAACGTACTGTTAAAAAAGTTAACTGAGTTGAACTAACCTTCCGGGCAAGTTGTTGAAGAGCAACTTCTTCGGACAATTAGTGAAGCAAATACATACAAAATACAGGTTAATGTAGCGATCAACAATTCTACTATTAAGAACATCAAATGAAAAAAGACAGATACATGTATATATTATTGGATGCACACTAGCACATCACACTTAGGTGAAACATGTCATATACATGTATAGTGTTGAATGAGCTTGAATCTGTTGCTCAAATACAGAAAAATTAAGAAGAAGCGTTTGAAGTTTGAAGTCGTCGATCGTACTCGAAGTAAAAAAAAATTGATCATTTTTCCATGAGACTGTGCACGGGTGTCTGAATTGTAGCCTGATATTACGTAAGCCAAATCAGCTTAATGTTCTGGAGAATTTGGTGAATTAATAGATTCAAAATGATTTGAATTCCTGAATAATTACAATTTCCTGTTAACCCATGTCTAAAAAGATGATTACTATCAACCATGATTCAAACTTCACATAACCAAGATGAAAAGCATCAGCAGCACTTCAAAAATATAAAGATCAAAAAAAGAAAAAAGATTACAAGAGAATAAGTTAAAACCCACTACGTAATCAATTTCAAAGAAAAAGAATAAAAACTATTAAAAGCAATAATTAAAATTAAAAGATCGAGTATACGTTAATTCAAAAAGACAAGAGTAATGAAAGAGAAAAAGTAAGTTAGAAATTAGAATTTATAGATCACAAATTGATTATTAACACCAACACAAGTGGAATCTAATGTTTCTTCTACAACTTTTACCAGCTAATATTAACTATTCAAAATAGAAGTTACCAGGTCAAAATCCAGGTATATGGCAATCAATTAATTTACTCCTTTGAATATTTATAGTTATTTCAATACAAATATATTTTACAAAAGATATAAAATAAGAGAAGGGATTTGGAGAGTTTGGATAATCTAAAAAGAATGCTTTTTCAATTAATTATTTTGCTCTTGAACCAGTAGTGTGAAATTTCTTATGACTTTTAAATTATATAGTATCGATCTATTTGAACTTTATGTATGATTTTCTAATTAAATACATTTTATTAGATTTTTATTTGAAAGTACGTAAATAAATAGGTTTTTAACTTTACTAAATCATTCGGTTTATTCCTGAATCCCGAATCATGTTAATATATTATTAAATTGTTACTTTTGTTTCTAATAAACAATTTAATGTTAGTACTTTAATTTGCTGAAGACTCTCAGTTATGCAGATTTTCTTTTAAAAACTTGGAATCCTGTTTAATTACACCAATTAAGAATTAAAAGATGGTATACAATGATACTGTTGATACATCATATATGTATTGGTAAACAATTAATTAATTAATTGAATATTATCTGTACTTATTAGAATTATTAAATAAGGTGAGGTAACTCTCTTGTTGGTTTATTAAACTTTATTTGTTCCAAATTAATCCTTTTAATATTTTGATGATTATCTTTCAAGTGATTTTTGGTTTTGAACTCTTATTTTGGAAAATATCAACTGCTTTCCATGCTTCAATCGATGAAGTTGTTCAATCCCATTTAATATTCTTGAATTTTGATTTGTTAACCACACCCCCACAAAAAAGCAGGGCTACTGTGGGGGTATTTGAACAACTTTCAGTTGAAAAAACCCTAAACACATTTGTCCGTTTTACTCAAGAGGAACATAGCATGACTTGTGAAGTTGTGAATCATTATATCCATTGATTTGATTGCATGATTGAAAATTTCAAGCTTTACATATACATGTACATGTATATCGTATAAACTTCAGGGCTCTATATGAGAGGAGTTTAACTTTATATATAGCTCAATTAATTAATTTTTCCGTTTAAAAAATTTAAACTTAATCTTAACGAGATTTCTTTCGTTAATTTAGCTGAGTCAACTTAATTCTTGAAAAGAAAATATTGTTAGACATCTCTCTTCCAGTTATTCCGTCTACTATATGCTGCTATATAGCCTGCTGTAGCTTCTTATCAAATTAATATGATCATCAAATTAGAATTAAACAAGTTCAAACAACTCCCTTCGGGTAACGGAGTTGCGAGCGTCTGCCTAGAAAATTGTAGTTGGCGGTTGGTGAAAAAAAAATACACGGGGGCTCCCCTGAATCAGGTCTATGTGAATTACCTGAAGCTCTTAACAACATCAGAAAAGAGTAGAAGCATTTCTCAATCTCTATATAAATGGTAAGTTAAATTGTGATACTCTTAATCGTCTGGGAAGGCCAGGGAAGCATACCAAAAAAAGTAGTGTAAACTTGGTGTAAAAATGGTTAGCGCAACAAGTTCCAACAACGGCGGAAAAACTTCAGCTGAATCATCGCTTTTCTTTTCTTTTTCCTGCTACCATTTTTTTTTTATTGTGACACATATTCCCATGTTTCCATGTTCCGATTGATCGATATATGCATTTAAAAAAAACTATTTAAACACCTGAATTTCCTGCTTTTTTCTCTTATCTTATTTTTTCAATTGACTCTTTTCTCCTAATTCTGATCTTCATCCATCTTTACTTTGATCGAATCAATTATACATACACATACAATGTTCTCAAGCAAACAAAACGAACAAAACACCACTGAATCTGAAGCTTACAAAGCCAGATTAGATTTTGGTGCTGAAAAAGAAAAACAAGTTTTAAATGAAATTAGAAACAGTAGAAAACAAGTTGATTCTGTTTTTGAAACAAATTGGTTTGGTGATTACTTCAACATTGGTACTGTTAAGAAATAATTGATTTAATATATTTCTTTCAATACAATTCATTTATGGTTTTTTTGTTCAATACTACTGGTTTATTTTCATAGCTTTTTCAATTTATTTAAAAAACAAATTATACGTTGATCATATAAATAACTATATCATTTTGATATGTTAATTTTCTATATAACTTTGGTCTCTATTTTTTATCTTTATATTATTTAATAATTTATTAGTTTTTGGTGTCTTTTATTCGAAGTCTTAATTTTCGTAGTTATAAAAAATCATTATATTTGATGATCGATATATATGATATAAATCATATAAATTAATGATATGAATTATTAAATTTATCATCTATCTGATTCTATCATCAAGCTTCTGCCGTACACAAACGTAGGTTCAATCGGACTTTAAGGGAGTGAGTTCGGCTGGCTGAAATTATAAAATGGTTGGCTGAATACACCTTTAATTTCGTGTTGATTACCTTTTATAGCTATAGTTAGGTATAATCCTATCAATATTGTATCATAATCTGTATCCGGAATTCCAAATCAACCCTACTGTTCATGTTTCGTTTCCTTTTAACCATATCTTCACCAATTGGCATCACATCAAGGAGTTAAAGAAAAATAGATCGAGGAAGGAGGAAGGATTGGCTTTTTAAGAAATAAATTTATAAAAAGAATGCAAAAAACAAAGCGACCCCGGTGAGGATTGAACTCACGCTCTTGCGATTAACAGTCGCACGCCTTAACCAGCTTGGCCACGGAGTCATTTGTTGAACTGAAAAATTCATGGGTTTTTATGGTCTTTTATTTTCAAGAAAAACCCCTGCAGGGCTCATAACCATTTTCCATTTTGTGAGATTTGTGCTAGTATTTAACTTGAATCTTCAATTTGAAACAATATAATTAAAATAAGAATAATTAGAATCACAACACCATAAAGATTATAAAATTGGGGTTTTTTTTCTTTTAACATAACGAGTGTAATTTATTAGAGAAAGACTATATAAGTAAAAGCTTATGTAAAGTTCTTGATGAAACCTAAAATAAAATTAAAACTTAATAAAAACTAATGTTAATTTTGAAGGAAACTTTTTAAAAGAAAAACTTAAAGTAAAAGTAAAAGTAAAAGTAAAAGTAAAAGTAAAAGTAAAAGTAAAAGTAAAAGTAAAAGTAAAAGTAAAAGTAAAAGTAAAAGTAAAAGTAAAAGTAAAACTTTTACCATTTTGTAACTTATCTAAAAATGTACTTTAGCTTTTTAAAAAATTGTTTTGATTCTTTTTGCGGGAATTTAAAGAACAGTAAGAAAAATAATTATTTTCATGAATCATATAAATGTACTACACTTAAAATAAAAATTTAAACTACTACTATTACTAAATATAGTAAAGCTACAAATTCAGCCTACAATAATAAAAATTAATCATATTTTATTTTATCCCAACTTAATTGAATTTATAGCTGAAAAAGATTATCGTTTTGAATTACATATATGTAACTTAATTTTTAATTAAGTTTGGAGATACGAGTTACTCCACAAATTTTTTATTATCTTTGTGATATAGTAAAACAGTATTTTAGAATATATACTTTAAATTTTATACAGTTTTGAAAGTATGTTAAAGATCAAAAGGCCAATAAGGACTACATTAAAATAGGGGATCGAATCTTAAATTCATCCAATTCTTTAAAAAATTAGCGCTTCAAAAAAATTCTGAAATGAATTCGAATTTTGTAGAATTGATCAAGTTGTTCTACATGTGCCTTTATACACTTTCCTACAACACAACAATAATATCTAAATTAAACGATGCCTACAATATATTATAGATTCAAATCACAAAGGGCAGACAAAATATCTACAATTAATTTTGATGGTACAGGTTTAACTGTATTTGAATTAAAGAAAGAAATTATTTATGAAAATAGATTGTTTACAGCAACAGATACAGATATAATTCTTTATCATTCAGAAGATTTAGATATTGAATATCAAGATGATAACGAAGTTATTCCAAGAGCATTGACTGTTATTGTTAGAAGAACTTCAGCAGGTAAGAAAGGTAAAGGTAATATAACAAGATATATTCAAGGTAAACCAAGATTAATGAGAGGTAATAATAATTTTCAATCAACTACAAATCAATCAACAAACATAGCTCCATCTGTTGGACCAATAACAAGTGCATCTGTTGGACAAAATGAAGAAGATAAAATTAATCAAATGTTTAATCAACAAGAAGATCATTGGGTTCAAGAACAAACTGTAATGGCAACTGCACATAGAGTTGATAATGGTAGATCAAATAGACCTGATGAAAAAGTTCCAGATTATTATATTTGCTATAAATGTGGTGAAAAAGGTCAACATCATATAAAGAATTGCCCAAAAAATAATGACCCAAATTGGGAAGGTATTAGAGTTAAAAAGACTACAGGTATTCCAAAATCACAATTAAAAGCAGTTGAAAATCCAGGTGAAATTGATGATCCAAATCAAATGAATTATATGGTTACTGATGAAGGTAAATATGTTGTTGCAGTCGCAGATAAGAAGACATGGCAAAATTATCAAAAGATTCAAGAATCAAAACAAGAAAAAAATGATGACGTTGATGTTGATGATCCAGAATTGAAAGATCCAACAACTGGTAAATTATTAAAAAATCCTGTTAGATTAACTAAATGTTGTAACAAACTGTATTCAAAGCATATTATAGAGGATTTATTATTAGATTCTGATTTCAAATGTCCAAATTGTGGTGAAGAAGATATCTTTTTAGATTCATTGGAACCAGATAAAGAAATGGAAGAAAAGGTTAATAATTATTTACAAGAAAAAAAGAGAAAAACAGATGAAGATCCAAACAATGGTAATGATAGTACATTTAAAAGACAAAAAATGGTGTCACCTACACCAGGACAGGCCAATTTACCACAAATTCCACAAAATAATCCAAATATTGTTTCTCCCCCTCCTCCAGCTTCAAGTAATAATGGATTACCTATGCCACCTATGATGCCATTCATGCCATTTCCTCCAATGGGTATGCCTATGGGTATGCCTATGAATATGCCGAATATGAATCCTAATAATAACAATCAACAAAATCCAAAATAAGTACTTTTTTATAACCCTTGTATATTAACACTTTGCTCAAAATACTAAAT
>JAJLSG010000355.1:0-35982 GCA_030567495.1 Ambrosiozyma neoplatypodis | reverse complement strand
AGAAGCAGCATCTTTAGCTGATGCATAAGAGCCAGAGCTGTATTGAGATGGTGATGATGAATAACCAGATGATTGATATGGAGATGATGAGTAACTAGATGGATTTGCACTATAGGTAGAAACGGCATCTTTAGCTGAACCATAAGAGGCAGAACTATATTGAGGAGATGATGAATAACCAGATGATCCAATTGGAGATGATGATTGAGGATATGTTGAAATTGCATCTTTAGCTGATCCATAGGAGGCAGAACTGTATTGAGATGGATCAGATGTTGAACCAGATAGAGAATAAATAGAGGAAGCATCAGCAGATGATGAACCACTTGATGGAACTGATGATGATTGTAAAGAGGTATCTAATAATGATGATGAAGCATCTTTGGCTAAACTGGAAGGAGATCCAGAATAACTACCAGATGTAAGATCATATCCAGAGACAGGAGTTGATGAATTACCGTAGTAATATGCCTCTGAAGACAGTGAATAAACTAAAGTAAGTAACACAGTACTTAAAATCATTTAAAAGGAGTGTAAATAGTTGGGTATATTCTAAGGAAAGTAAGTGAATGAAATTTTATAAATGATATAATAAACTAGTAAAGTAATGGGTAGAAAAATGTTGAAGTAAAGATAAGTAATTGATTGTATTCAAGGTGAACTGCAATGAAATGGACACGATGTAAAATGTATGGGAAGTACCTTATTTATATCAGATTGAGCAGGACTTTATTTGAAGTACTCAAATTTCAAAAGCATGGTAACATCAATGAATGTATAAAAGCAATGCTTGTTTCATATAACTCAGAAAGATATGAATTTGGGTACGTGAATAGAAGGAAAATGCAAAGCTATACAACGGTTTTTGTTGATATAAATGTGTGATTTTCTAGGGGTAGGCGGTATAGGATCATTAGGCTGTGAAAAGGAATAACTGAGGGCATAAGCATCATTAAAAAAAATCTGAAATAAACTCAAATTGGAGTTGGAACTTGGAAGGGATATGGGGGATTAAGACAAACACTGAAAGAAAGAAGAGGTATTTTTTTACGTGTTTTAAGAAAAGAACAAATTAGTTGTTGAAACGAAACAAAATTCAAAATCAAGAAATTAAAGGCGCGTGCACTTTATTTTGTTTTGTTTTCACTCCGCTACGTATAGATAGATTCTTGATGAATCATGATGATAGTTTATTGATAATTAATATACATGTATGTTCCAATGAATACCAATATTAACCTATACTAAAAGACCTTGTAATCAAATTAATCCTATAGAACAAATCCATCTCCTAATAGGAATGCCTGAAAGAGTCGAGGTCCCTCAGCTAGGTGTATAATTATTGAATAATTCCGTTTCGAATCTTTACAGGCCAAATTTATAATGGCCAAAAGCATGCATTCACTATATACGTTTGTGATTTCTATTTAATTCTATAATTAATTAAATTGGAAAAAAGATTAATTATACTTATATTAATTAAAAGAAAAAATTATATAGTTGAAATATTATGAAATTACATATAAAACCCATCCAAACAAAAAATGTGTTGATTCATCATTTTGGCTACCACCAGATTGTATCTGGTTTTCTGGTTTTCGTATATACAGTATAGTACGTACTACATTACTATTATACATGCAGTGAAGACTCTAACTCTAACTCAAGCTAAGTATCAAGTTAAATCTAGACTAATATAATAAACTATAAAAATATGAATATGTTATAAAAGTTTGATATACATCATATTGAAACTGTATAAGATAAATAAGGTAATTAAACATTTGTTGCAGGTTTGGTTTAAAAAGTGAATCCCAAAACAAAGCAATTTAAACAGAGATTTCATATGGAACTTGAATCTGTCCTCTTCAAACGAACTACCCTTTTTGTATGAACAGTATGATTAATCAGACAAGCAAAATGTAAAAAAATAGGGGGTCCTTTTTTATCTGTCGGAATAACATGTATTGGGAAATTTCTATTGAGCCTCATCGGAATGAGTAGTCACACCAAGACACCACCTAGAATCACAGATTCAATTCAACTCAACATTCACAATTCACCTTGATTCTTCTTATCTTTCTTTTTTTCATTTAAAGCTCCAAGTATCTCTATTTAGAAAATAATTCTTTATTTTTATTGAAACGAAATCATATGATCATTTCTGTTACCATAATATCATAAACATATTTAGAGAACAATTCAATTGCTCGTTAAATGAAGATAATAGCATATAACTTACGAAAGTAATTCATAATTGGGTGTATAATAATACTAAACATTTTCCATTGCTTTGATAAACGTTGCTTATTAAAAACTAAATGTTATAATTATGATTTAAATAAGACACATTTTGAACATTTTCGTCTATCTCAACAAATTAAATTAATCATGCTTTTGTTTAAATCTAAAATAATACAAAATTTGATGTTTGATGATTAATCAATTGAATTTAATTTGATTATTTTCAAATAATTAAATGAAATATATGAATTGAGTTAAATAAATATGTTTTAGTAGTAATTAAAAACCAAACCATGGGTATCTTCTGATATATGTTTCTTTTTTAGACATGAATGCTAAATGATTTAATTAATTAATCTTGAGAAATCCTATTAAAAGTAATAAATAAAATGAGTAAATAAGGATAAGTTAACTTTTCTAAGACTCTTTCAATCAATTGAATGGCCTAAACTTAAATTGATTCCAAGTTTATCTTTGATCCAAGCCTAAAGATTGAAAAGATTGATTTTAGGATTGTAATAGAAAAATTGATAGTTAAAAGCAACAAAGAGAAATTCATTTAAATTAAGATAATCCATGTCAACAAAAAAAAAGTGAATTTAGGTGATTTTTAGTAAATAACTTAAATAAGAGAACCAAAGCTCACAATTTATATGAAAAACTTAATATGGGCATATTGACAGTTTTTTTTCAAGTTGAAATTAGAAGCTAATAAATTAGTAATAATAGTGTACTTGAATAAAAGAAAATAAAGTAGAGATGGGTCCGATTTGATTCATTTGAACTTAATATTGTGTTTGATTAATTTTGTTTGAATATTTTGATCTTAATTAATTTGAAACTAATTTTTTTAACATCAACACCAAAAAATAATAAATAACCGTAGCTAATAATACATGTGTATCGGCAAACATTAAAAGTAAAGTAAACTATTTCATTAAATTTGATAATTAAAATCTGATCAAATAGAATACATTTAATAATATTCAACAATTTGTAAAAGCTTTCAAGAAACCAATCATGCATACTAATAACAGTAAGCAAATTCAGTTATATATTGGATTGACTAACAATTCCTATCCTAAATATTAGGTGTAAGTTCCATAAACTGGTAACTATTTCATATATTTGCTTAAAATCAGATTTCATAATTTAGCTATAGACCATAATTTGGTGCTGTTATTTTTTCGAATCTTTTTGAACTCGATTTTTATAATCTATAATCTATAATCTATAATTCATAACTAGGTCAACTAAATAAATGAAAAATTATTTGAAAGTATATTTAAAACTTGAGTACTGTACAGTGAACAAGATGAGTTTTTTTAATTTTGTTTTTTGCGATACAAAATTATTTGTTAAACGAGCAACTTAGACTGTTTAGTGAATCTAGTATTATAAAACTCAATTGAAAGCTTTAAAAAGAAATATAACTTCCCACAATATATAGAAAGAATAAGTAATTTGAAATCAAATGTAAACAATTACTACATGATTAAGCAAGCTTATGCGAATCAGTTATTTGTATAACACTCATAAAATATAATTATAAGTTAAAACTTTTAATATGTATTAATAAATTCGATACTCTTGTTTTATTAAAGCTGTAACTAAAAAAATAATATTAATGCTAGTGATAAAAAAATATATAAAAAATGTAAAAGCTATCAAGTCACAGCTAGAGTGTTAAAAAATATAATAATGTGAGAAGTATCTAGAAAATAAAAGAAATAATAAACAAGGAACTCTAAAGTAAACCAAAACCTAAGTAAAGATAACAATATTTAGTAAATATCATGATAGGCAAAAAGATAAACTAAATCTTAAAAGATTCACCTAAAAAAATAATAAAATAATAAAATAAAAATAAGAAAACTATATTAAATTAAAAGAATAATAAACCAGAAACTAAAACACCAAATAAAGCACTAGAAATTGATGATCTTAAATTTAATGTTAAACCTTGACCTTCTGAAATAGTAGCGATTGAAGCAGTTGAAGCAGCCTTTCTATTTTCTGGAGTTTCAACAGCTCTTTTCAAATTAGCACCAACTGATAATGTTGAGACATCAGAAGCAATTGCAGTACAAGCATTACCAACACAATCATAAGTCTTGGTAGTACAAACAGATTCTGTACAGTAAACTGAAGTTGATTGAGAAGTAGAAGCTAAACTATATGATGATGAAGGATGAGCATTGATCTTCTTAGCAGCATATTTAGCAGCGGCTGAGACTGATGGTAAGACAGAAGCACTTTTACCTGCTGAGTACATACCAACAGATGAATAAGCTGCTGTGGAAGTAGAAGAAACATAACCTGGAATACTATCTTCTGGCATAGTGACACTACCACCTGAATAAGAACAAATTGTAGATGAACAAGTTAATGTAATTGTACTACCAGCATTGATACTAACCAAACCCCATTTGTGAGAAATAGATGTTGAAGTTTCAGCTGCATTAGTTGATGTAATAGTAGTTTGTTCATCGTCTTCAGAATCGGAAGTAGCACTTGTAGCAGCAGCATTACCTGAACCAGTAGAAGTTGAAGTGGAAGTGAAAGTAGAAACAATAGCTTTTATTGGAATATCAGAAGATGAAACAGTAACAGTTAAAGAAGTAGTTGAAGCAGTACATGAAATACCAGAACATCCTAAAGAGATAGTAGTTGTACCTCTAGTGGTATAAGTATTCCAAACAGATTCAGTTGAATAGTAAGTTGAGACATATGTGTAAACAACATCAGATTCTTCAACTTCTTCGGATGAACTAGATGATGAACCAGTTTCAGCAGCATCAGAGCTAGCACCTGTAGTAGTAAAAGTAGAAACAACAGCTTTTAATGGAATATCAGAAGTTGGAACAGTAACTGTTAAAGAAGTAGTTGAAGCAGTACAAGAAACGCCAGAACATCCTAAAGAAATAGTAGTTGTACCTCTAGTGGTATATGTGTACCAAACAGATTCAGTTGAATAATAAGTTGAGACATAGGTGTAAACAACATCAGATTCTTCAACTTCTTCAGATGAAGTAGAATCAGAGTCAGAAGCGGTAGTGGCGACGGTAGAAGCTGGAGTGGTTTCTTCAGCAGCAAGAGAGCTGGCAGCGGATGGAGAGGAAGTGGTAGTGAAGGTGGTAACAAGAGCTTTTAATGGAATATCAGAAGTTGGAACAGTAACAGTTAAAGAAGTAGTTGAAGCAGTACAAGAAACACCAGAACAGCCTAAGTAAATAGTAGTTGTACCTTTAGTAGTATAAGTATTCCAGATGGATTCAGTTGTATAGATGGTTGAAACAAAGGTGTATGTTGAAGCTTCTTCAGTGTCTTCAGAACCTTCAGTAACAGTAACAGCTTGAGTAACAGTGGAAACGCCACCAGCACCAGATGTAACAGATGTTGAGATAGAAGAATAACCAGTAACAGTAGTTGAAACTAATTTGGTTGGGATTTCAGAAGATTCGTAAGTAACAGTCAATAAAGTTGAAGTAGCAGTACATAGAGCACCTGAACATCCAAGAGTAATAGTCTTAGTACCTTTAGTAGTTGCAGTTTGCCAAATATCTTCAGTAGTGTAATAGGTTGAAACATAAGTAAATGAATTGGCAGCTTCAGTGGCAGCAACGGCAGATTCAGCAGCAGTGACAGTAGAAGTAACAATACTAGTTGGAATATCAGAAGAAGCATAAGTAACAGTTAGTGAAGTTGATGTAGCAGTACACATAACTCCAGAACATCCTAAAGTAATTGTTGTAGTACCATGAGCAGTATAAGTGGACCAGAATGATTCTGTTGTAACATAAGTAGTAATGTAAGTAGTTGCTCCAACAGTGTTGACAGTATTAGTAGTAACGGTAGAAACTGGAATATCAGAAGATGCGACTGTGACGGTCAAAGAGGTTGAAGTAGCACTACAAGTGACGCCTGAACAGGTTAAACTAACAGTATCGGACTCACCAATAACTGTGACTGTGTCCCAATCTGAAAGGGTTGTGATATAAGTAACAGATGATGATTCCAAAATATAAGAAGTTTCAATACCAGTGGATGGAGTAGTAGCCTCATTTGCAAGAGATGATTCAGCACCAGTGACAGTTTCAACTGGAATTTCAGAGGAAGCAACAGTTGTAGTAAAATCAGTAGTAGTAGCTGAACAAGTAACACCGGAACAGGTAACACTGATTGAATCTGAGTCTGAACCTGAACCAGCAACGACAAAAACAGTATCCCATTCTTCTAAAGTAGTTAAATGAGTAACTGAGGCAGCTTCGGTAACAACAGAGACAGGAATATCAGAAGAAGCAAATGTAGTTGTGAAATCAGTAGTAGTAGCTGAGCAAGTAACACCGGAACAAGTAACACTGACTGAGTCTGATGAACCTGAACCACCAACAACAACAACAGTATCCCATTCTTCTAAAGTAGTTAAATGAGTAACTGAAGCAGCTTCGGTAACAACTGAAGTTGGAATATCAGAAGAAGCAAAGGTGGTTGTGAAATCAGTGGTAGTAGCTGAACAAGTAACACCGGAACAAGTAACACTGACTGAGGCTGATGATGAGCCTGAACCACCAACAACAACAACAGTATCCCATTGGTCTAAAGTAGTGACGTTTGTAACAGAAGCTGCTTGTGTAACAACAGAAGTTTGAGCACCTGATTTGGCGCCACTTGCATATTTAGCAGAAGCAGAAGCAGCTGCAACAGAAGTAGAAACTGGAATATCAGAAGAGGCAAAGGTAGTTGTGAAATCAGTGGTAGTAGCTGAACAAGTAACACCGGAACAAGTAACGCTGACTGAAGCAGAAGCTGAATCTGAACCAGAACCACCAACAACAACAACTGTAGCCCATTGATCTAAAGTAGTCACATTTGTAACAGAAGCAGCTTGTGTAGTAATGGAGTAAATATTAGAGGCTGATTTTCTTGAAGCAGAAGCAGAACCAGAACCAGAACCAGAACCAGAACCAGAACCAGTAACAGTTAATGAAGTAGCACTGTTGGAACAAATAGTACCCTGACAAGTCATAGTGACATATTCTGAATCCAATAAAGTAGTAGTTGTCCATAAGTTGTCAGTGGCAGTGACGAAGGCACTTGAATAAACAGCTGTTGGTCTTGGGGAGGAATAAGAACCAGCACTTGAATAAGAACCAGAGCCAGCTGGTGATTGAGAGTAAACTGAAGCAGCATCTTTAGATGATCCATAAGCAGCAGAGCTATATTGAGATGGAGCATCAGACTTATAGGAAGATGAATATGCACTTTGAGGAGCTGATAAATATCCAGATGATTGATATGGAGATGATGAGTAACTAGATGGATTTGCACTATAGGTAGAAGCAGCATCTTTAGCTGAACCATAAGAGGCAGAACTATATTGAGGAGCTGATGAATAAGCAGATGATTGATAAGGAGATGATGATTGAGGATATGTTGAAACTGCATCTTTGGCTGATCCATAGGAGGCAGAACTATATTGAGATGGATCGGATGAACCAGATAGAGAATAAATAGATGAAGCATCAGCAGATGATGAACCACTTGATGTAACTGATGATGATTGTAAAGAGGTATCTAATAATGATGATGAAGCATCTTTGGCTAAACTGGAAGGAGATCCAGAATAACCACTGGATGTTAAATCATATCCAGAGACGGGAGTTGACGAATTACCGTAGTAATATGCCTCTGAAGATAGTGAGTAAACTAAAGTAAGTAACACAGTACTTAAAATCATTTTAAGGAAATGTAAAGAGTTGGGTATATTCTAAGGAAAGTAAGTGAATGAAAATTTATAAATGCTATAATGCTAGTAAAGAAGTGAGTGATAATAAAAAGTTTGTTGAAGTAATGAATGATGAGTAATTGAATGTATAAATGATAAATTAGATATATTATGAAAATGATGTGGAAAGTGCCTTATTTATATTAGATTGAGTTGGACTTTATTAAATTATTGAAATATTCGAATTTTAAAAACATCGTAACATCAATGAATGTATCAAAGCAATGCTTGTTTCATATACATGCAATAACTCAGCAAAAAATGAATTTGGGTTGATAGAAGGAATTAAACGCCAGGACTCAGGAGTGTATATATTATAATAATTAACCTATAGTACATGCAACGGTTTTTGAATGCATATGCATGTGTGCATGTGCATGATTACCCAGGGTTAGGCAGTATATATAGGTTCATTAGACTGTGTAAGGGATCAGCTACCGGAGACATAAGCATCGATCATGGAAGAATAATCTAAAATAAGCTCAAATTGGAGTTGGAAGGGGACAGAAGGAAGAAAAAACAAGTATTTACGTGTTTTAAGAAAAATTTAAGAAAATTGCTGAAACGAAACAAAATTCAAATTCAACAGGCGCGCCCTTTATTTATTTTTCACTTACCGTATATAGCTATAGTTTATTGAATACTAAGAAATCTTAAAAATAGATTATGCTTGTATAATGATAATAATTAATGTACAGTAAATATTATTATATTATTATAATTAACCAATAGCTACATGTATAGGTAAAGTTTTCTAAGTATATACTATATCTCTTAATTATATTCTAATCAGCTAAAAAAATGTAGTCGAGAGATGAATAATTCCCCTTCGAATCTTTATACGGATCAAATTTGATAAAATTCAATTATATATTCAAAACAATATTAGTTAATATATTATAATTAAGAACTTTTCATTTAAAATTAACTTCAATAAAAGTACATATATGTCATATATGCATTTTGTGATTTCTATAATTAAACTAGAAGAAATAAAAGATGTAAATACAAATTATACAATACATATGTACATCAGTACATGTACTTAATTTATTTGTATATGCTTAATTATAAATTATAAAGAGCAATTATAAGTCATTAAAATTGTTATAGTAGTATATATTGTCAGTATATTGAACTTACATATATCATTAAATTATAATTCATGCATATAAAATTATTAAATTATACTATAGAAAGTTTGAACTAGCTTAATTAATTAATTAATTCGTTATAGTTCATTTCAATTGTAAAACATTCATAAATGAATCTACAAAGTATAGGTAAATCAAATATATTTGCTATATATACATGCATGTTGTTAATTTAAGAGACTTTAGTTTTTTTTTTTAATACTGTATCTACATTTATTTATATATCCTCTGTTCGTATTGTAAATTTAATTAAACACACTAGCTATATAATTAAAAACTTCAACACTTATACTTAGCTAATTAAAGGTTTGATAATCAATTAAAATTGATAATCAATATAAGCTTATATATATTATTATGTACGTACCGAAAAAACAAAGGGTTCGGGTAAACTTCAAACATGAATGCTCTACGATCGATCCCATAAATATTTTTCTGAATAAGGTATATCATTAAATTAAAGTATATAATTAATCGATCGATTAATTATAATTAACGTACGTACGTATATACACTATATATAGCTGATCGAAATATAAATATATACAATTACTTGAATTACATGTAATACATATATATGTAAATATAGTAATAGTATGGTATCTAAGCGTTTTCCATATGTACTAAAGGTACTATGTATGTTTATCTTCCATATCATATACATGTAGCTATAAGTTGTCTCTGGCGGCCCTGGCCTAGTTAAGTTACCTGATTGAGTTAAATATTGGAATTATGAGGAACTGTTTCTTCACAAAAATTTCAATTGTTATACTAGCTATCAAACAAAGATTATTTATGAGATTTATTTTAATTATACTATTTTAACTTTATTTATTTACAAATGATAGACGTTAAATAAAATAGATTAATAAATAATCATAAAATATGTTGAAAAAAAATGAGAAAAGGGGAACAAGAATATAATCTTTTAATTTAACAATACTTTTATCTGCATCAATTGAACTATCATATCAATTTAATCAACAAATTAATATCGATCATATTTGGCTACTGGTACTGCATATGTATACTTACAGAAAATCACATATATCTATCTAATCTCATGCAATCATCAAATTTGAAAAACAAGTTAAATTAACTATAGAAATGTTAATTATATATAAGACGTGATTGTGTGAGTTTCAAATTTTCTTTGTTTTTTTTCAGTTCAATGTGTACTTATATCAAGTTATATGTACATGTACATGTACTATAGCTGAAAGCCTGAAACCCTAGCTGGGCACTGGAGCTCTATACTATATATATAAATTTAAAATATAATTCATATAATCAATTAGGGGATTTTAAGGGTTTTAATTGTTCTAGATTCATTCATATTGAATCATATATGACTTCTATTTGCCTTGGTTATATTTACAATAAATCGGCCAATCGATGTAGTCATTAATCTTATATATGCTCTATATAATTAAGAGTTTGGTTGAGTTTATTAGTGAGTCGTAACTCTTTGATACTTGTAGTGCACAACTTAAAAGCAGATTAATTAATGAACTCTTAATAAGTTAATATAGTTAAAGACTTAAAGGTCAAAGTCAAATTAACTTAAATTTGTTAAGTATAACTTTTATACTAATTAGGTGAAACCGTGAAGACGTTCTGAAACCGCGCATGTATATATAAGCTGCATGCAGGGCAGCAGGTACAGAGAGCCGCTTCAACAAAAGAGAACCAGGTCGTGTCCTATTCAATTGCATGCAGTTTGACTGTTTGAACTTTAAGTTTTTTAATTGATATAGGCAATGATAGCTGATATATGCAAATCCCAACCGAAGAATTAAGGATGATCAAAGCTATACATGCATGTAAATGTATATATATATAAAAGCCTATAAGGTTAATTCTTGAATCTTAATTAATTAAGCTACATGTATATAGCTCTATAGCTGTTATAGATACCATCTTGAAGTTTTGAAGTCGATCAGCTTAATTAATAATTCATTTTGAGTTATTACGAGCTCGAATCTACGATATGTATATCCGTAATTTCCAAGGCTTGTATCAGTTGTATTATAATCATGGCTTAATTCTCGGGATCATTATGAATTTATTGCCCGTGTACATGTATATAACCAATATATCTATAGGTAACTCCAAATCCAAACATTTTAACAATATACCTTTTTGAAGTAGAAAATATTTGTAATAATCCATGCAAAGATTTATTAGTTTTTCATAAAAAGTATGTGAAAATTCAGTACATGTATCAAAAAATTACTCAACCAAAGTTGATGTTTGAGTAATGAAATTCTATAATAATAAAAGGTAAATGATTTCATTATTAAATCATTCATTAAAGGAAGTGTATGACATGAAAAATATCTGAGGAAAACTATTTTCATATTAATATTATTCAAAGCATAATCTTTCAAATTCTCGTAGACTGTACGTAAATCCTTAAAATAAATTTATTTTCCTCTTCATAGCCAATACAGTGAGCTTAAATAAACGTTTGAGCTTTTACCTTAATTACAATGATTGAATGTATATTTAGTATCAAAAGCAGTTATACATGTATAATAATTGAAATTTTGAAGCCCAAAGAGCTTTCAATAAACAATTTAGAGATGATAAATTAGTTACACCTGACAATTATATGTAAATTATGATGAGACTTGAACTAGCTATATAATCTAATTTCAGCAAATATTTAATGGATCCTTCTTAATATGATTTAGAATCCATTGGATAAAGATGATATAAATTGTGACCTTGAAATACAGAAATTTGCAAGTTCAAGGCTGTGCTATTCCTTAGAAAAAAAAAATATTAACAAACAATTTATTTAATTTAAATTTATCAATGAATCATGCAATCAATGATTATCAATCAATCAATCACCTTATTTCTACGTGCATGAACACTCTTGGTCTAAGGGCATTAGCTGTCAATTAATTAAGTAACTCAACTGGTTATTTGATGTGTTGATATAGATTCAAATAGTTTACGAAGTCCATTCGGATCCATCTAATAAAAAACCAATAAGTTATCATTTTATTATTTAATTAATTTTACAATTAATTATTTGCCTGAAACACATATATATAAATAATATAATTCAATTATTCAATTATTCAAACCATATGATTTTACTGTTGCTGTTACTGTATTTGTTAAAACCTCAATAATCGAAACAACGGCATATTTCTATCAAGAATTGATTAAAATATTATAACAAACTTCAAATAAGAATACTTCATTGAAACTAATATTCATCTAATATATAAAACATTCATTTTCCATCTTTAATGTTTGATTACATTATAACTAGTTTTATCTTATGCCAAATTCTGGAATTTCTGATATTCTTAAAAAACCAAGAGATGTTTTTCAGAATCTGCATTAGATGATAGCTTTTATTTATTCAATTGAATTTGATTAATATAATTGATTACTTATGAATTTAGCTAAATGATATGGAATAAAATGTCTCTTGGTTTTTCAGACTCTATAGTTTGGCCGGTGGTATCTACTAAAGAATTTGAAATTAATCGGACTTAATTTGTAAGTTCCACGTATAATCTGATTTCATGATAATAACAAAATTGTTTTCTTTTTTTGGTTAGTTTGGATTGTATTCTTATTATTTATTTCTTAATTAGTTATTACTGGCTGATTATCTTTTTTCAATATTTCATACTCAATTAAATAAATACAATTAAGTTTAATGAAACTAATTTCCTCCAAGTTTTCATAATACCTATATTATATTAACAATTCAATTATTGTATTAATAACTCATGATATAGAATTAAGTAATAAAATGATTTCAAATTTCGTTATAATCAAGCAATATATAGAGAACAAGTTATAAGTTGATTTTACTCTCTGCTCTTCATATGAAATCAAAATTTATCTTGATAAAGCTAACTTCGGATCTGTGAATGTTGATTTCAGTTAAGATATGATACTAATTATTGATTGCATAGATTTATATAATTACAAAAGAAAAAGAATCAATCAATATATTGATGTATAACTTTTAATTAATTAAATTAAACTTTTTCTTGAAAAATGGCATGTACGCACAGGATATATATGAAGGCCATATATTGAAGTTGTGATGATATATATAGGCCATCATGCACATGTATATGGATCGAGATTTCAAATAGAAATATTTGTTATCCGGTTGATTAATTGGTTTAGATTCTAAGATCTTCAGATATATAGTCAAAATCAAGCATTAGGAACTGGATCTCAAATTCACAAATGGCCGTCTATTAAAGAAAGTGGTCGTCTAATTAATGAGAATGACGAAGGGTGGCACGTGATCATAAGTATGCGTCTGATCACGTGCTTTAGCCCTGCCAACATCATTAAATAGACGACCACTTCTCCTAATCAACAGCCATTTTCGATATTGACGACCAACTCCTAGTGCATGATTTCGACTATACATGTACATGTAATTGCAAGATTCGTTCCACTGGAAGAGGATCAGTATAGTATTTTCAGTATACGTACGTACGTATGTTAATTGTTTCAACTTTAATCATGATTGATATCAAAATAATAATTAATTCAAGTTATACATGAAAGGAATCTTGGCATATACCTATCTATTATACCAGTATATACGTTGAAAGTTGAAACTTGAAACCTTTCACTTAATAAGTTAGTTGGTGATTCTAGCTTATCCGTCCAATAAATTCAATTATAGTATACGTTAATGATTTAATTCAAACTTTTAATCGATATCATTATTATCATAATTATAACTTAATTGAGTTTGAAAGGGGGTATATTTTTTAAAATTTTTTTATTTAATTAAAACTAGTTAGTGTGATTGCAAAATTAATGCGATTGGACTGCATGCACATGAAGTAACAAACTTACGATCATTCAATTTAGGTCATTAAATAAATTTTAATACATGTATTTATTAATTATCAAATTTATCATCATACAATTGATTCGGTGTAAATGAATGATATTAATTTATAGATGTGGTGATAGGATTATATATACTCTAAACCTTATAAATATCAGTTTCGATCATATATATATGAATAATATTAATTAATTAACTTATACGTAAAATTAATTCAATCGATCTATGCGTACGTACATGTATGATGTATATTTATATTGGGCGATTAAAAGGGGCCCTATTGAGCAATGACGTAGTCCTCTGATTATTTGATTCTCTGACTCTGATAAGTTAAAAAGTCGAATGTTGAACAAGTTTTAAAGTTGAGAAATTATTATACACAATTTTAAGCTATAGATATAGTCGTATAATATTATTAATATATCTCTCTCATGCAATCAAATTATAGGATAAATGGACTGTTTGTTGGAAGGTGGCAGGCCAAGGAGACAAGAATAAGAACCCTTAAATTATATGAGGTACATCTGCGAATTATTTTATCCGAAACTCTGCTCTGAGCACCACCATATATATGGCATATATACAATGCATGCACATATATGTATAGACTGATTAAGATTCTATATCGATACATATATACAGTACTTGGACAGTTGGACTCTAGCTTGGAGTAATTAAGTAGAGTCTGCTAGACTGATATATAGAACTGTGTATACCGTATACGACGGGCTTAATTCTTCTCTCGGAATCTCTCTCCAGAATCTCCACATCTTAGTCCTCCAATAGGAGTCATAGAAGTCTGATAGGACCAATACCATGCAATACAGCAGTACTCTAATTGAAGACCAGCTAGCTACTACATATACCCTCCTTTACAGGTTACAAGTTACATGTATCACTGGCACACCCTGCTATAAGTGCTCCTTACATACTGCCACCATACATCATATGTACCGAAAAATCAACTGCATGTACCCCACAAAAAATACAAGTGCGGCTATATAGTTCATTAAATCCGAATATATAAATTTATAAGTGTATAATTTTATTTGTAAACTATCTCGATCTCAAATTATATTAATGACATCACATTCTTAATTATATGGAAACGGCTAATTCTGGTTATTTGATTTTCAGTATAAATACAACATGATTTCCCACTTTAATCGTCTTCGATGAGACAATTTACATAAAACTTTTAATTTATACTTTTTTTTTCTGTGAAAGTTATTATATTCGTTCAATTATATATTACAACTATTTTACAAAATGACTCTGAAATCTATTCATGATAAATTCAGAGATTGGACTTTACCACAAAGATTCCTTATTGAAAACTATGTCCATGGTAAAAAATTAACTCATACTGTGGTTGCTTTATCCAGTTTAGCTATTTTCTTTTTTGGTTATGATCAAGGTATGATGAGGTATGTATCTTTTCTTAAATATTAGATTATCAATTCTAATTGTTACATGTATATACTAACATTATTATTATTATTATTATTATCTTTTTAGTGGTGTTAACAATTCTCCAGATTATGTTAAAATTATGAAATTTGGTACTTGGGATGATGACGGAAATATTACTGTTACTAATTCAACTAAACAAGGTGGTATTGTTTCTGTTTATTACTTTGGTACTTTGTGGGGTTGCTTATTTGGTGGTTGGTTTTCAGATAATTTTGGTAGAATTAAATCTGTTGCTCTTGGTGCATTGTTAGCTGTTATTGGTGCTGCTTTACAAGGTTCTGCTAAAAGTGTTTCTTATATGTGTGGTGCTAGATTCTTTAATGGCTTGGGTACAGGTATATTAAATGCTGTTGTTCCTGTTTATTCATCTGAAACTGCTGAAGCTACGTCAAGAGGTGCTTATATTTGTATTGAATTCACATTAAACATTTTTGGTGTGGTTGTTGCTTATTGGTTAGAATACGGTCTTTCATTTATTGGTCAAATGAATTCTTTTAGATGGCGTTTTCCAATCTATTTCCAAATTATTCCATTAGCTGTGTTGTTCTTTGGTGTTTGGTTTTTCCCTGAATCACCTCGTTATTTAGTTAAAATTGGTCATCATGAAAGAGCTTTAAGTTTATTAAAGAAAATGAGAGGTGATGATAAAGGTTTAGAAGAATATCAAGAAATTGTTTCTACATTTGAATATGAAAAAGATTCTGCATTATCTTCAAACTATATTAGAATGTTTTTCGATTGGTATAAAGGCGGTGATGAAGCAAAAGCAAAAGCAAAGAAATTACATATCGCAAGACGTATTCAACTGGTTATTTGGCTACAAATTCTTCAAGAATGGATTGGAATTGCTGGTATTACTGTTTACCAAACTGATATTTTCACCCAAGCAGGTTATTCTACAAAGAAAGCTCAATGGATTGCTGGTATTAACAATATTTTCTATTGTCTTTCAACTTTAATTGCAGTTTACACAATTGATAGATTTGGTAGAAGAAAAGTTGATTTTTATGGTTTAACAGGTATGGGTATTGCAATGTTTTTGGCTGGTGGTTTATCTAAAGCTCAACAAGTTAATCCTGATAATAAATCATTTGGTGCAGCTGCAACTTTCTTTGTTTTCCTTTATACATCCTTATTCGGTGCTACTTTATTAATGACTCCATGGATTTTACCTTCTGAAATCTTTCCATTAAAATTAAGAGCTGCTGGTAATGCAGCTGGTGTTGTTGGATGGTCTGTTGGTAATGGTTGGTTAATGTTGTTATGTCCTGTTATGTTTGATCATATTCATGAAAAAACATTATACATTTTTGGTGCTTGTAATTTCTTAACTTTAATCATTGTTTACTTATTCTATCCAGAAACTGCAAACAGAACATTAGAAGAAATTGATTTCTTATTCACAAGTGAAAATCCATTGGCTTCTAAATGTGAAGCTGAATTTTTGAGATTAAAAGCTGAACATGAATTAGGTAAAAAAGCTGAGAAAGAAGATGCAGAACATAAACTTTCAATTGAAAAAGATGGTATTCAAACTGAAGAAACTGCAAATTCATCTTCACAAGATGTTTAATTAAAAGTTTGTAATTGATTATATGTTTTCATTTTCCTTTAATTTTTTAATTTTATTATTATTTTATTATTATTATTATTCTATTTCTTTTTCTTATATATGGCTATTGTGTTTCAATTTTTTAATATCTTTATCTTTTTTTTTGTTGTTTTAGTTACTTTTCCATACCTAGAAATTTTTTTTACATATTATACATGTAGTTAATTGATTTAATTTATGTTACGTATTAATTGATGAATAAAAAAATTTGAATGATAATTTTTTTAATTAAATAAAATTAAGTACAGCGAACGATGCGCCGCTCAGCCAAGGTACTTGACTCTTATCAACAACCTCCGGATCCGGATCCGGAGATATGATCATGTGACTGAAGTTGTCGAGAAAGAGAGTGTCGACTATACTATATTATCGGTTTATAGAAATCAGAAATTCGAAAGGATATACGTAGCTGTTCTTTTTTAATTGTATTATTATACAAATGTATATACTACTTTTACCTTAATGGTTGAACAACGTTTGAAATTAGTCGATCCTCAACGTGATGAATCTTTAAGACTTGAAATATTAGATTTACAAGCACAATTAAAAGATTTAAAAAAACAAAATAAACAAATTAATCAAAGAACTCAAAATACTTTAGAAAGTCAAAAGTATTATTTAAAATATAAATTAAATGCAGCTGAACAGCAAGCTACAAGAGTTTTAAAAGATGAAAATGAAACTTTAAAATATCATATTAAACAAATTAATCGTGAACAAGATAATTTACAGCAACAAGTTAAAGATCTTTCAAAGAAAAATGAAGATTTAAAATTTTTTTTATCAGCAAGAGATCAAACTACGGATAATATAGTTCAAATAATTTATACAATTAAAGAAAATTCAATTAAATTAGATGATGCTTTAGAATTTGATAATTATTGGCATCATCTTAGCTCAAATTTAGGAATATTCGGCTATCAGGAATGTATTAAGAACTTTGCAAACTTTAATTCAACTCAACCTTTAGTTAATGAGGATGAAGAAAGATTAGTTTTTTGTGTTTTACAAGCTACAGTTAATTCAAAATATAACCATGTGTTTAAAGTTCATCAAAAAGATGCATCACCTGCAGTTGGAGTTTTAATTGATTTAAATAGTAGATCAATTTCTGCTAAAGAACAACTTATTTCAAATTTGAATTTAAGAATTACAAAATTAAGAATAAGTTCAAAGACAAATAGTGATAGATCAAGATATTTTAGTGAATTTAATGATATAGTTGATAAGATTAATACTTATCAATTGTGCGATGAGATTACAATGGATTTTATTATGAAAAATGCATATAAGGGTATTAGATCATCAGAAGCATATTTAGAATGGGCTTTAACTTATGAAGAATCAATAAATTTAAAATCTGATGAAGCATATAGAACATTTGGAAGTTTAACTGATCTTAATAATTGTATAAAGGATAGATCATTTGATGATAGCAAATTGATGTTTTTTATATTTGGTGGTGTTGCTTTTGTTTGCTTGATGTTATTGTTTTTTTTACTTTAGTTTAAATTTGTTTTATTAATTTTGCATTTCTTGGTGTCGAAACTGGTAGCTTTCTTCAATATCCAGTAATTAACAATATCAAAAGAGCAGTTTTGAAGAAATTATACGTACTTTATGCATGCTTTTTTTTTTTTTTGAGGAACACTTTTGTTTTACATATTTCTTTGATAGCATATATTTTATTTATTTTTTAATTTAAGTTATTTAATTAATGTTATATAGTCTAAACTGGTAGGGTTAATCGAAACCCAACCCAAGTTTGAGGTAGTGCGCCTGCCAGAACGGCCACTGAGGAAAGCGAGATTGATTGATTGAAACAAATGTACAGAGAAATATAAGAAACAGTTAAGTTATCGTTTGTTTAACTCTCTTACGTACTTCTCCATCACTACGGGCCATAGTTTCACTCAGTGGTCTTGATAACTGTCATTAGTTTTATTCTTGTTAAGAAACCACCATCACTTTATCTTTTATCAAGTTACTTCGTTAAATTTAGAAAAGGAAAAAAATGAATCAACAACCTAATTCAGATGGTCAGATACCTTCCAAACAATCTTCTCCACAGGTGGTATCAACACCAATGAACATGTCTACTCCGTCATTAGCTGGTACTCCACAATCTCAGGCAACCCCTCAACAACAAAGACCTGGTATTCCTCATTTAACTCAACATCAAGCTCAACAATTACTCAGACAATTTAATATTGAAAAAGAAGCTGCTGAAAGAGCTGGGTTTCAAACCCCTGATGGTAAAGAACACTTCAGAAAAGCTGAAAAAATTAGAGCAATCCTTATGCAATACAATCAAAGACAAAAAAGAATTGCTGCTCAAAGACAACAATTGGCTGCTGCCGCTGCTGTTGCTGCAAATACTAATGCTCATAGCCCTGCTAATATGGGCTCTCCTATGGTTCAAGGTTCACCAGGTCAACCTCAAAGTGCACAATTATCTAGAAATATGTCCAATCAGAATATTCCTGGTTCAAGACCTGGAATGGGTCCTCAAAGAATTGCTCCAACAAATAGCCAATCACCAGTTCCATCCAATGTTTCTATGGCCTCAGCATCTCCTGCAAACCAACATATACAACAATCAGTCCCAGTAATGAATAATAATAATAATAACAGCAACAACAACAGCAACAGCAGCAGCAACAACAACAACAACAATAATAATAATAATAATAATAATAATACTAATAATAATTCTATTCCAAATGCTAATCAAGGTCAAACTCCTCTAACTCCAAGTCAACAACATCAATTGCATCAAAAACAGCAATTTGCAAAATATCAAAATTTAACTAAATTAGCTGAACAATTTAAAAATCAGTTGAACTTGATTAGAGCTAAGAAAAATGATGCAAATACCACCTCTGAAGAAATGAGAGCTTTACTTGGTAAAGAAAAAGATATTAATAATAAAATGGATCAATTTAAAAAAATAGCTCAACATATTGCAATGCAAATTAGACAAAGCAGTAAACAACAACCTTCAAATAATAATACCTCAACTCCTCCTGGATCTGCAGGTCAAAGTCCATTAATGAATAGAGCTACTCCTGCCAATGGGCAAAGAACACTATCTCAAAATGGTACTTCTCAACAACTTCAACAGTCTAATCAATTAACTGCACAACAACAACAACAACAACAACAAAGACAAATACTACTACAACAACAACAACGTTTGCAACATCAACAACAACAAGAACAATTAAAACAACAACAACAACAGCAACAGCAGTTACAGCAATTGCAACAACAGCAACAGCTTTCCCAATCTCAAGCAAATCTGGCTGGTCCTCAAAATGCTTCCCCTCCTAAACAAATATTACAAAGAAAACCTTCTTTACCTAGAAAGTTGAGTAAAGCTCAATTAGTTGCTCAAGCTCAGAATCAAGCTCAACTCCAAAATCAATTACAAAATCAAACACAAATGAATCAATCTGGACAAAATCAAAGAATGGGAATTACACCAGGTATGCCAATGACTGCACAATCACAATCACAACAAATACCAAATCCTCAATTACAACAAACTTATCAGCAAGGTATCTCTAGTAATATGCAAAGCCCAATGTCTCAAGCTGGTACTCCATTAGCTCAAAATATCCCTATTCAACAACAACAACAACAACAACAACAACAGTCTCAAATTCAATCACAACCACAACAGCCTGCACTAAAGAAGCAAAGAACTTTGTCTCAACAAAGTCAGAACGTAGGTAATAATACCACTATTACTTCAGTAAATGCTTCTGCTTCTAAGCCATCATCATCAGGTACTACAGGAACAACTATGTCTGTAATGGGTGCAGGAAGGGGAGTTGGAATGGGTAATGTGATACCAGAAGAAGCTTTAAATAGACATAAATTTATGAATTTACCAATAATTGAAGATCTGAAAATGAGTCAAGGTAAACCAGTTTCAATGAAACAAAATAATAGACCTTCTTTTCTTAATGGTAATGCTATTAATTTTTCAGCTTTAACTACACCTGTTCTTGTTCGTCCTCAACATTTTGAAATTGAAGGTGAACGAGTTTTAAATAAAAGAAAATTAAAAGAATTAGTTAAATCTGTTAGTTCACAAGAAGGAGATGTTGATGTTACTATTGATGGTGACGTTGAAGAACTGTTGCTTGATTTAGCTGATGAATTCATTACATCTGTTACATCATTTGCTTGTAGATTAGCTAAACATAGAAAATCTGATAGTATTGAAACTAAAGATATTCAATTTCATTTAGAAAGAAATTGGAATATTAGAATTCCTGGGTATGCTGCTGATGAAATTAGATCAATCAGAAAGTTTGTTCCTAATAATTCACATAATCAAAAAGTGAATGGTATCTTTATCAATAAAAGTATTAATAAAAATCCATAATAATAATTTTGCAATTTTAATTGTTTTATTTGTATTTCTATCTATATACATGTACATTGTATATGAATTTTAAATTTATTATTCCAATCGACCTCCGAGCTCCGACGCGACGGTCTTCGGACATAACAGCTGACTTCTCCGGCTACAAAACACTTTAAGTCTTCAAGTCTTCAACCAACCATCAAACTCAATTCGAATAAACATACGATATAAACTGTAAACTGTAACTTGGTTGCAGTGTACCATATATATGCAACACAGCAAGAACAAGAACCTCCAACCGGGTCCTCCCGTGTAGACTGTAGACTGCCAGCCAATCACCCAACTTTTCACGCTTGAACTAGTACAGTACATGTAATTTGAGAGAAGTCAGTCGAATTTTTTTACTTTAAAAAGATCTATCTTTCTCCACGTTCTTTTTCCTGATCTTATCCCTTGTTCTTTTGGTTTTGTCAATTAATCATATACAATCATACAATCATGTCTAACGATTCTTATTCAACTCCATTATCTTCAAGATATGCTTCTAAAGAAATGTCTCAAGTCTTTTCTTTAAGAAATAGATTTTCTACTTGGAGAAAATTATGGTATAATTTAGCTATTGCTGAACAATCTTTAGGTTTAACTGTTATTACAGATGAAGCAATTGAACAAATGTCAAAACATTTAAATATTACTGATGAAGAAATTGAAAAAGCTAAAAAAGAAGAAGCTATTGTTAGACATGATGTTATGGCTCATGTTCATACTTTTGGTGAAACTTGTCCTGCTGCTGCTGGTATTATTCATTTAGGTGCAACTTCTTGTTTTGTTACTGATAATGCTGATTTAATCTTCTTAAGAGATGCTTATGATATCTTAATTCCAAAATTAGTTAATGTTATTAATAGATTATCTCAATTTGCTTTAGAATATAAAGATTTACCTGTTTTAGGTTGGACTCATTTTCAACCTGCTCAATTAACTACAGTTGGTAAAAGAGCTACTTTATGGATTCAAGAATTATTATGGGATTTAAGAAATTTCGAAAGAGCTAGAAATGATTTAGGTTTAAGAGGTGTTAAAGGTACAACAGGTACTCAAGCTTCTTTCTTATCTTTATTCCATGGTAACCATGATAAAGTTGAACAATTAGATGATAAAGTTGTTGAATTATTAGGCTTTGAATATGCTTATCCATGTACTGGTCAAACTTATTCAAGAAAAATTGATATTGATGCTTTACATCCATTATCTTCATTAGGTGCATCATGTCATAAGATGGCTACTGATATTAGATTATTAGCTAATCTAAAAGAAATTGAAGAACCTTTTGAAAAATCACAAATTGGTTCAAGTGCTATGGCTTATAAAAGAAACCCAATGAGATGTGAAAGAGTTTGTTCTTTATCAAGACATTTAGGTTCTTTATATCAAGATGCTTTCCAAACTTCTGCTGTTCAATGGTTTGAAAGAACTTTAGACGATTCTGCTATTAGAAGAATTTCAATTCCAGAAGCATTTTTAACTGCTGATATTTTATTATCAACTTTACTGAATATTACATCTGGTTTAGTTGTTTATCCAAAAGTTATTGAAAGAAGAATTAAATCAGAATTACCATTTATGGCTACTGAAAATATCATTATGGCTATGGTTGAAAAAGGTGGTTCAAGACAAGATTGTCATGAAGAAATTAGAGTTTTATCACATCAAGCTTCAGCTGTTGTTAAACAAGAAGGTGGTGATAATGATTTAATTGAAAGAGTTAAAAAGACTGAATATTTCAAACCAATTTGGAATGATTTAGATAAATTATTAGATCCAAGTACTTTCATTGGTAGAGCTCCTCAACAAACTGAAAAATTTGTTAATGTTACTGTTAAGAAAGCTTTAACAAATTTCAAAGATTTAATTAATGAAGAAGAAGTTAAATTAAGTGTTTAAATTTAATTTATTAATATTATTATTATTCTGGATTGATTCCATCATCTTATTTGCTCTTTGTTTATATGTATTTACGTTTTTTTACTTTTCGTTTTCCTCTTATATTTGATATAATTCTTTTGCATTTGTGTTCTATATATATTCTACCATTTCAAAAAAAGCTGTCCTTATTTATTGATTTTTTATCAACTATATTTTACGTAAATCATTAATACATTATTTTCACTGGATAAAACTATTTACAATCATAATATATAAAAAGCATGTATTAATTAGAAGAAGGTATAAAGAATAATTAATTAAATAAAACAATTTATTCCATTTCAATTTTAATAGTTTTCCAAGATTTAGCTAAATGAGGAGGACCTTTACAAAATGTACCAGTACCATTAGTTAAATCATAAATTGCTGTACCAACAGTCATTGTGAAATCATCATCATCAATAATATCATGAAAAGCTGCTTCATCTCTTAAATTTTTAGATTCAGAAACTGAATTTGGTGCACATGTTCTATCACTAACACAATTTTGAATAGCTTCAACAGAAATACCTTTACCCATTGGTGCTTTCTTAATTTCATCAACAAATCTTTGTGCAAGGATTCTATGTCTGAAAAATGATGATCCACCTGGATTTTTACAACGAATATAATCACCACAAGGAGTATATCTTGGTGATAAAAAGTGATTAGAATGAGTTAAGAAAGAACGTTTATTAGAAGATGGTAAAACTTCTGAACCAGTAACTTCATCAACATAAGTTGGATCTATTAAGAATTGGGAATTTGGAATCAATTCAAAATCTAATGCCTGCTTTTCTCTTGAACCAACCATAACATTACCAGAAACATGTCTTGGAGTTTGAACAATATATTTTAAACCATTAGCATAACTATGACATGATAAAAACTTTCTTCTAGCAAATGAAACAGGAACAACTGGAAGCGTAATACCATATTTTCTTTGAACTTCATCAACTTTAGCTTTATCTTTAGGATCTTTTGGAAAATCAAAGAAATCAATAGTTGAATTTAATGCATTTGCACAAAGACCTAAACCTTTTGAGTTCATACCTGATCTACCTAATTGACCAGCTTCACCAAATGTAAGAATAGTTGAAGGTAATCCTTCTTCTGGAGAAGTATGACTTTCTAAAATAACACATAAATCGTGATCAAATAAATAAGCATCTAAATCCCAATTTTGAACCATTTTAACAGATTTTTCATCAATTAAACAACCTGTAGTACATTCATTGGCAGTAGCATCATCAGCAAATAATTGATCTGACAATTGATTGTTGTTTTTGTATTTAGTTAAATCATATCTAGCATTTATTAAAATAATAATATCTAATGGAACTTCAGAACCTTCAGAAATACCTTTAATTTCTTGAAAACCAAATTTATCATAATTTTCTAAAGCAGGAATATAATATGAATTAATAATATTTTCACACCATGACCAAGGAGGTAAAGTTGGATTTGATTTATAATAGTCTCCTAATTGTTGAATTTTTGATTTTAAAGCAGTACCTTGTTGAAAACCACGTTCGTAAGAAGTACCTTTTAAAATTAAATGAGGATAAGATTCTGATTCAACAGTCATTTTTAATTTTAACTTGGCTTGTTTTACATACCTGATTATGAATTGTTGGTTTTATACCATTTTTTGAAGAAAGACCAGCTGATTTAAATACAATTCAAGATATCATTATTCCTGTCGGGAATACGACCGTCACTTTTTAAGTCCGCCCTGTGGATGGCGGCTCTAAAAAGATAATCCGCCAAACGACGCTCATTCGATCGTTTTTTCTTTAGATACGCCGAAATGTTTTCAAAAACCGTGAAAAGTTTAATTGATTAAGGGTTTAGTCCGTCTTGATGACTGAACGATAAGAGTTACGATTATATACTTCATATTTTGGTCTATATATAAAGTCATGTTGATCCCTGGCAATGGTAAATCTAAAAAAGTATTATAGCCTCTGTTTAGAGACTACTGAAAAAATTATGAAAGAAAAATCTCCAGATTCAACTTCTGTTCATGAACATGAACTTTCAACTACATATTCATTAGCTATTGATGATAAATTCAAATCAAAAATTTTGAAAGAATGTGGTCATAATATAACTGATCCAAATGACTCTGAATTACCTAGTGAAGCTGTTTATATGATCGATAAGATAGCTGGTCTGCCTATCGAAGATGCTTTAGAGATTCTAAAAAAAGCAATTCAAGATTTTAAAACTGATCAAAATTTTCCTTCAAATACTTTAAATTTAATTTATGAATTAGTTAACAAGACTGAATATTTAGAAAAAGAGTTTACTGAAATTGAATAGGAACAAGAATGTAAAATTCAAGCTGGTTTAATCTATTATCATTCTCCGTATCCTGAAGTTCGTACAGTTACATCTCCAATTGATGATGATGTTCCTTTTGAAACAATTAGAAGTTATGTTTTAGGTATTTTATGGACTATTATTGGTGCTGGTGTTAATGAATTTTTTGTTCATAGACAACCTAGAATTACAATTACTGCTCCAGTTGTTCAAGTTTTATTGTATCCAGTTGGTAAATTTTGTGAATATACTTTACCAGATTGGGGATTTAATGTTAGAGGTAAAAGAATCTCATTGAATCCAGGTCCTTGGACTGCTAAAGAACAAATGTTTTCTACTTTAATGTTTAATGTTGCTATTAGTTATACTTATGTTTCTCATAATATTTATGTTCAAAAATTACCTCGTTTTTATAATAATGATTGGTTAGATTTTGGTTATGAAGTTTTATTAATGTTATCTTCTCAATTTATGGGTTTTGGTTATGCTGGTTTAATGAGAAAGTTTGTTATTTATTCTGAAAAATGTATTTGGCCTACATTATTACCAACATTAGCTTTAAATGGTGCTTTATTAAAGAAAGATAATCCTCATGAAGTTGTTAATGGTTGGAAAATCACACGTTATAATTTCTTTTTAATTTGTTTTATTGGTATGTTTATCTATTTTTGGATTCCTGATTACATTTTTATTGCATTATCTACTTTCAATTGGATGACATGGATCAAACCTGAAAATTTTGATTTAGCTATGGTTACTGGTTCAAATTATGGTATGGGTATTAATCCAATTCCAACTTTTGATTGGAATATTATTGATTATAATTATGCTATTACTATTCCTTTCTTTTCTCAATTCAATCAATATATTGGTACTTTTCTTGGAACATTTGCAGTTTTAGGTGTTTTTTATTCAAATTATAAGTGGACTGGATTCTTACCTATGAATGATAATAATATTTATACAAATACAGGTGAAGAATATGAAGTTACTAAAATTTTAGATTCTAGTACTAAATTAGATCAATCCAAATATCAAGATTACTCTCCTCCATTTTATTCAGCTGGTAATTTAGTTGTTTATGGTGCTTATTTTGCTTTATATCCATTTTCATTTCTATACACATTTTTAACTGAATGGGGTAGCATTAAATATGGTTTATTAATGTTTTGGAATCAAATTAAAAATTATAAAGTTGGTTCTTCAAATTATCAAGGATTTGATGATCCACAATGTAGATCAATGAAGAAATATAAAGAAGTTCCAGATTGGTGTTATATAATTATTTTAGTTATTGCTGCTGTTTTAGCTATATTATGTGTTAAATTATATCCAACTCAAACTCCAGTTTGGGGTATCTTTTTCATTTTAGGTATTAGTTTAGTGTTTTTGATTCCAATTTGTTTAATTTTTTCAATTACAGGTTATTCAATTACAATGGGTGTTATTATTGAAATCGTTGTTGGTTATGCATTACCAGGTAATGGATTAGCTTTAATGACTTTAAAATCTCTTGGTTATTGTATTGATAATCAATCTGAATCATTTATAGCTGATCAAAAATTAGCTCATTATGCTAAAATTCCACAATGGTCTGTTTTTAGAGGTCAACTGCTTGCCGTTTTTGTTCAATGTTTTGTTGCATTAGGTGTTATTAATTGGCAAATTGTTAATATTAAAGATATTTGTACAAGTGATGCTGAAAATAAATTCACTTGTCCAAAAGATGTTAATTTTTATGCTTCAAGTATTTTCTGGGGTGTTATTGGACCAAAAAGTGTTTTCAATGGTTTATATCCAATTTTAAAATGGTGTTTCTTCATTGGATTTATATTAGCTCCTTTCTTTTATGCACTTAAAAGATTTTTCCCAAAACAAACTAAATATTTTGAACCTACATTGATTATTGGTGGTATGTTACAATTTGCTCCTTATAATTTATCATATTTAACAGGTGGTTTATATGCATCATATGCTTTTATGTTTTATATTAAAAGAAAATATTCAGGTTGGTGGGATAAATATAATTATGTTTTAGCAGCTGCATTTTCATCGGCTGTTGCATTTAGTGCAATTATTATTTTCTTTGCTGTTAAATATCATTCAAAATCAATTGATTGGTGGGGAAATGAGGTTTATGAAAGTGGAATTGAAAGTGGAGAAGATAGAATTAGTTTATTAAATGCTACTGTTGATGCACTTGATGGTTATTTTGGTCCTAGAAAAGGTGAATATCCTTAATCTTTATATTTGTTTTTGTTTTTGTTTTTCTATTTAATTCGTATAATTTAATTTATTTCTCTTCTCCTACTTTAATTTTAGTTATTAGTTTATCCAAATACAGGTAAGTAATTAGTGATTCCATACATAATTACATATCATTACTTAATTCTTTAAATGTAATCAATCTATTGATTATATTGGGAATTTGGGGATATCAAAATAATATTTGAATGGTTTATAAACAGAAAAAACAGAAACACAATGAGCAAAAATAAGAAAAATTCAAAAACTACCTAGAAAACAAACAAACCCATAAATAAATAAAATAAAAAGAACAAAAAAACATACCATGCAGCTCTTTTTTTGTTTGATCAAGATTTAAGATTCTTTATCTTCAACTAAATCATCATCATCTTCGTGAGAATCTTTTAATTCTAATTTTAATAAATCCAGATAATAAACATAATTCTTTTTATATATAGGTTGAGGTGAATAAATATTTGAATTTGATCTCTTATCATTTAATGAATCTTCATTACTTTCTTTTTTCTTTTGTTCAACTATATCAATTGATGAAAATGGATGTTTTTCTAATTTTATTAATTTATTTGAGTTGTTAATAGTTGTTAAATCTATACTTTTTCTTTTCTTTGAACTAGTTATTGTTGGAGAATTTGGTGGTACTAACAATGAATTATCAAAAGTATAACTATAATTATAATCAGAATTATTAAAAGTTGGTATTTCTTTAGATAATATATAGTTCCTTTCTTGTTCTTTAGGTAATGAAATTGAACTAACTGAACTTGCTAATGCATCATCATAATCATAATCATAATTTGAATCAATTGAATCTTTAAAACATGTTTTAGGGTATAAATCATTTTGAATGGTTAATCTAACTTCTTTAGGAGTTGATAATAAACGTTCAGAATATGAATCGTCAATAAATTGAAAAGAGCTAGAATGATCAATTTGATCTTGTGTTGGAAATTCAGATTCTTCATCAATTGAATCAATATCTGATGAAGACCAAGAATTATTTGGATAATTATCTTTATTATTCATTTTTTGAAACGAAAGTAAATATCTGAATGAAAACAGGAAAGTTGGAACTAGTTTAACATAGTATTAACAAATGAATTGGCCATTTCATATTTCTAAGAATCTAAAGGAAAAGCACTTATTTATATAAAAATCCCACAGAAAATTAAGGCCTGGAAGCAAGATGAAGCAAGTTCAAGCAACCATCAGCTCTGTAGCAAGTACGGCGCTAACTGCCAATTTACCCATATAGGAAAATTAAGTACGGTAAAAGCCTGCAATATTATGGATGGATGTAATATCAGTAGTTAATAGAAATACCATCACAAGACTGTTAACTTGATTAGGCTATATTAAATAAATTTATATGCATACATGTGCATATAGAGAAGAAAACTTAGAAAAAATTTAAAGAATTAATTGAATTATAATATATAAACTGGCTTCTCTGTATGTACATGCATGATGGAACGTAACTTAGAAGACTATCTATCTATCTAGACCATTAATCCATGCATACATGTATATAAGCTACTTCAATAGTCTTAATTCAGAACTATATCAAAGTCTATCATCAACTACACTGTATATACAATTAATTCGTAGAGTTTCACAACCAACTATTACGTAGCTAGCTAGGGTAAATAAAGCTGATATTTCAGATTTCAATACAAATTTTATATATTCATTGAATTTAATTATACCCCAAATTTGAAATTTCCCAATCAACTATACATGTATTTTTTTTGAATTAATTCTTTTTTCACTTAATTTTATTTTAATGTAATTAATGTAGTTCAAATCTAATGAACTATTATATATAATTGAAATTTGAAATCAATTAATTTGATCACCTAAATAGCCCAATTAATTCACATATACTCGATCATATATGAACGTATACAATTAAATCCATCAGAGGTCCGGAGAATAATTAATTAATGAAAGTTATAATTTAATTAAATTATTTGTATAATTTAATTAAGTATATACATGTAATTAAAAAAATAAAAATTAAAGATTGATCCCCGGACATTTCGACCAAAGGATATAGTGGAAATTATATTATAATATTACATGTACATTGTACATGTATTTAATTGCACATCAAGTACGTGGATCGAAGTTAGATAACTTAGATCGATAAGCTATATAGCTCCGAAATTACGTTATAGAAAATTAATATTAAGATTAACGAAGATATGTTAAAATATAAACCAATAATATTCATCTATAAGTTTCAATCGTAAAAAAATTTCAAAATTCCTTGTAGAAATGGAGGATAGATCCGAAATAATGGGGACATATGCTTGTAAATCGGACACCTTTGAAAATTATTGATGATAAATTAATAATATTACATGTAGTTAACATAAATACATTTTGAAAAGGAAAATAAAATCCGTAAGTTGAAACGGGCAAGAAGAAAGACATATAGAGAAAATTTAAAAGCAAAAAAAAATAGGTAAGTCATAAATAAAACGCAAAAATATAGTATACAATTAAGTTGAATTAACAAATAGAAAAAGATAATACATGTACATGTAAAAATAAATCAAGTAGTTTTAGGAGTTTGAGTAACTGTTTCTGAATTTTTATCTAGCATCATATTAATGTTTCCAAAATCTGTTATTTTTTCAATTAATTTGTCAGCAGTTTTCTCCGGCCAATAATAACCACCAGTTGGATCGATAGTTACAGTTGGTTTAACTCCATAATATTCAGAATAAATATCAACATAATATGAAGTAACAGCAGTTTCTAATGATAATTTTCTAGTGATTGGTAAATATTCCCAATAAGTAAAAGCAGCATCAGCTAATTCAGTTAAAGCTTCATCTAATCTTTCTTCATCAACAATTGTATCTATTTCTGATGATAATGAAGTAACTGTAGTATATAAATCTTGGTTTAAATTTGAATAATAAGCAGTTTTATTTTCGAAATCATCGAAAACTGCAATAAATGTAGCAATGACTCCAATTTCAGAATTATAGTCTGAAATGGTCGAAAGGTAAGCAGTTGTTGGTTTTAAAAGTAGTAGTAGAAGCGAAAGTGAAGTTGTGAGGAAGTTCATATCTATAAAAAGAGCGTGAGTGAACAATTGATTGATTGATTATGGTTCAAAATAGTGATCTTTTGAGTAGATCGAATATATATTGAAAATAAAACTGGAGACTGAAGCATCTTTATATGGGTAAGATAGGCTTGATCAAAAAATATGAGAAGAATGGAGAGATATGCAGTAAGTAGAAGTTTGATTGTTAAGTAGTTTGACGTGATGAGTCTAAAACCAGCCTTTTTTCCTCAAGCACACATCGAAGATCGATGCACTATAGCTAGTACTCGATGATTATACATGTTTTTTCAAGTCTGGGCCTTCTATTTACTGCAAATTTGATATATTTGCAGGATATACTGTCTCTATACATCTCATATATGTGTGGTTGTACATATATATCAGTTGATTAGGATCATTTTTGAAAAATTTTAGTCCAGGAACAGAAAAACTTGAAAGATGGCGGGTAAATTGCCGGCGTTTTGTTCGGCAGTACCTCTCTCAGGTTGATTTTGCTGATTAGGTTAATGTAACTCTGTGCGTATATGCTTCTTCTTTTCTAAGTTCAAAGCTTACAGAGAATTACAGAAAGCAGAAATTCAAAAGTAGGCTTTTTGTGATTAATTGTTTTTAGTTTACTGAGCTACGAGGTTGAGTTGAGGCCCTTAATTGGGGGTATTGAAAAAAAACTTAGAGAGAGAGAGCAACCTTAATTAATTCATCGATCTTTAAATAGCTTGCATGTAAAGTTATTATTTGTATCCAATAATATGGCAAGAAAACAGTTAGAATTTATCTTTCAAGTTGTCAACTAGTATTTCAACAGCTAATTAATTCAAAGAGGAAATTAACTACCCAATCAAGCCCTCTCTTCGATCGGATTCGGAGTACATGTACATGTCTTATTAACACATCCAACTAGTAAAACAACCTCAACTTGTATGAAATTATAACTACATGTGTACATGTATCTAAGTGAAATTGGAGAAGTAAAAATGCAAAAATTTCAAATTTGCAACTACACTTTAATACATCAATTCATTCACCCCAAAAGGTTTCTCTACATATTTTTAAGATGCATGCAACTGAAATCAATTAATATTAAAAAAAACTAGGTATGGAATAATGGAAAAGTAGGAAAAGGTTAGAGATTGAAGTATCATTATTAGATAATTCAGCTTTATATCTATATTTAAAAAATAATGTCCACTCAAATATTAAAATTATCCAAAGTTCTAAAATTTTCTAGGAAATGGATCAATAATTATCATGTTGTTTATTGTTTCAATTTCGATAAAGTTCGGATGAACAACGTATTAAAGACTGCCAAATCATGCGTGTAAATAGTCTTGTGTGCGTGAGAGGCTCAGCCTAAATAATGAACCTCCTTTTCTACTTCAACACACACAGAAATTAATGGAGAGTACGTTAGAAATATTTTTTTGAAGATGTAATGATAGAAATTAAGTATACAAATGCTTTTTTTTTCATAATAGAGGGCCCAATAATTTTAAAGCAACCTTCAGTAATTAATCAATTTTACTGTTTGATTTTTACAGTAATAGACAAAATATCTCTATATTAATCTTATAAAAAACAAACACTAAAACAAAAAAATCAAAATTATAAGAGTTAATTTTATAAAATAAAATAGAGAAAAGTTAAAAACAAAAACTAAAATAAGTATAATAAAAAAAATCAAAATAATATATAATAATAAATGGCGAGTAAGTAAGTAGTTTAAAAACAAAAATAAAATATAAAATAAAATAATATGCAAAAATATAAATCATAAGAAAAAAAGAAACAAACACAATATTGAAGAAAATAAAATAAAAAACAATTAACGAAGAAAATAAAATAAATTTTGAATACAGGTAAAATATAATAAGGTAATAATTTTTTTCTTCAATAAAGAAAACAAAAAAATCAAGGAAAAATAAAATATTGAATGAAAAATTATAAATGGCAAAAAACAGAAGTCTAGAGTATAATAATAATAATAGATATCAAACAATTTAAAATATGCACAAAATATAACAATAAAAAAAAGAATAAAAAAAATGGTGATCAAGAGAATAACAGGTATTTGAAAATTAAAAAATTAATAAAATAAAATGAAAGGTAATAACGGTAACTTAAGCAAAAAGGTAGAAACAGAAAATGAAAAAAAAAAAATAGAAAAAGCACAGAAATGATAATAATAATAATAGTAATAAATAATAAAAGACACATAAAAGAAAGGTTAAAAATCAATAATTTTTATAAGTTTAACTACCTAATAGGGCTGCGAATAATCCACCACCACTAGCTTTATTACTATCTAGACTAACAACTTGACCTGATCCACTATCACCACTTTGATCAATTGAAGTTGGGAAAATTGGATAATATGTTGCTTCAGGAGTTAAAACTTCTTCAACTCCACCAGCTGATGTGACTGAAACACCAGTAGTAATTGTTGAATTATCAAACGTTGAAGCAGATGCACCAGTTAATGTCACAAAACTTAAAATATCAACTCCTGAACCAAATTTAAATAATGATGAAAACATTGATCCTGCACCTGATGAATATTCAGTTAAAGTTAATGATGAAAATCCGTCAGTTGCTTGTTTTAAATAACACCAACCCATAAGATCAGCCAATGAAGCTTTTTGGTCTGATGGTAAATCAAACACAAAATTATAATAATTAAACATAACTGTTTGGAAAGCTTGAGTATTCTCATTCATATTAATATCAGAATAATTATGTAAAATATTAATATAATTATTAACATATGCAGAAGTTTTGTGAAGATCAATAAAACTATCATACTTTGATGTATCTTGATAATAATTATAGACTAAAGCTTGAACACCACAAGTAATCATTGCTTCAATATCTGAAGTAACTGTTGCAGTTGTTTTAACAATATTTGAAACAGTACCTGTTGTAACAATTGTACTTTCAACTGACAGAACAGTAGTTGAAGCAATTTGAGTAGTTTGACCACTTGCAGTTGTCAATGAATAAGTAACAACAAATGGATAATAAGTTGTTGTTGTACCAGTACCAGTTATAGCAAATGGAGCAGTATTATAAGATTCTGAAACTGAAGGTTGAGTTAGAATTTGATCACCCATATAAATTAAACCTGGATTACCACTAACATATTTTGAATAATAAATTTCTTTAGCTAAAGCTAAAATACGACCATCCCAAGGGAACATTGTAATATAAGGAGCTAAAGTTTCACACATTTCATTATAAATGGAAGCTTCTGTTTCTGAAACATAAGAAGAATATTCACCATAAAATGATGTTAATTGAGCTGTACTTGAGTAACTACCATAGAAATTATTATATTGATTACCATATTCACCAATATCAGAATTTAATGCATCACATTCAGCTAAAATATAATAATCAGCATAAACACCTGTTGTACCAGTAACAGCAGTATCATAAGAAGTTGAGGATGTACCTGAACTTGTTATAGTACTACCATAACCTAACATATCAGCATAATCACCATTTGAAAGAATGGATAAATAAGCTGCAGTAATACTTGGTTCTAAAGCAGCTTGTTTAGTTGAAGGTAAATCATCGAAACAAGTAACGAAAATATCAACAATACTTGATTCTAATTGAGTATCAGGGAACATTAAAGTTTCATAATTAGTAACTAAAGAACCCATTGTATGATATAAACCAGAATCCACACTTGAATAGTAAGTTTGTTCACTATTCCAATCTTTATAGACGACAGCAAAAGTAGCTAGTCTACCAATAGCAGCATCAAAAGTAGTTGTACTTGATTCAACAGACCAAGTTGAAGAAGAAGATAATGAAGTAGAACTTGATTTTGATGTTGTTTTAGATGAAGAAGAAGAAGTGGATGATGAGTTTAGAGATGAAGTAGCTGAAATTATTGATGAACTACTACCTGGGGCTGCAGATGATGAAGCAGATGATGATATTGAAGGTGACTCGGACGATGATGCTGATGATGAATGTGATTCGGATGATTCAGATGATGATGATTCAGATGATGATGCTGATGATGATGATGAATGTGATTCAGATGAAGAACTTGATTCAGTTGAAAATGATGTTTCTGAAGATGATGATTCAGAAGTTTCTGTTGATATAGTTGATTCAGAACTAGAAGTTGAAAATGAAATACTAGAAGTTGAGGATGATGTTTGAGTAGTACCAAAACCGTCATCGTCATCATCATCTGAAGATTGAGACGAAGTTCTTTCAGTTGAGGTAGTATCATCAGAAGTTTCAGGATAACTTAATGAACTAGAAGAGGAGCTATCACTTGAATAAGTAACTGTTGTTAAGCCAGCACCAGCTGAACTAGAACTAGATCTAGAATCAGAACTTGAACCTGACCCTGACCCTGAACCCGAACCTGAATCATCTGAACTTGATGTTGTTGGATCCGTATCTTCTGAAGGACTTGATTGTGTGTTACCATTCTGACCACTTTCAGCAGAAAGACAGTGTTGTATTAGAGTTAAAAGTATTAATATTAAAAGGTTATGCTGTATGAGTTTCATATTGAAAATAAAGTGTAGTATGATAATGCTATATATGAATAAATTGAGGTTTTATATAAGATAAATTTGATTATGGTAATAAATTAATAATGAATGAAAATACAAGTGTATAGTTTTGTTTTGAAAATTGAAAATGGAAATAAGGCGTGTTTGTTGTATTTGAAAAGTTTTAAAGTGTAAAACCTTCTGATATATAGAGACAGCTATAAGATTAGGAAGTAGTGAGTGAGTAAGTAAGAGATGGAGATGGAGCAGAATCAAGAAGAAGAAGAAGTTGGTATATGTGTTTTTTTGGAAGGGAAAGGCAGCTCT
>JAJLSG010000354.1:0-36136 GCA_030567495.1 Ambrosiozyma neoplatypodis | reverse complement strand
TCAGAACTCTCAAAATGAACTCTATATCAATTGTCAAAATTGATAAATTTGATACGCACGTTTAAAACAAATTTACAAGAAATTCAAGAATACTTACTCAAAACCTATTTTTAAAACGATAATTTCATATTAAAAAACAAGTTGCTATAGAATTGAATTAGATGCCCAACAATCAATCAATTGCATATGATCAATTAATATTTAAATCAATAAGTTATGTTTAGATATAATTTTAGAAGTCCAAGTTGAATTTTTTTTTTCAGGTCATCAACTCATCGCCTTTTTTTCTCAAGCCTGGATCAGAAATCAGGGCGCTGTTGAATTCAACGATTAAGATGATGAGAGAGATAATTTATGAATCACTCAGAATCAGGGATACTATATATATTTAGATAGATTGATCGATATAGGTAATTGATTCAAGACAATTAATTTCAAGTTAAAGGAATAAATAAAAGTACATGTAGAAAGAAGATGAAAGAACAAAGTATTAGAGAGACTACCAACATTGGTCCAACAATCAATTATCAAAATTACGTATAGTAAAAGACATTAGAGAATTAATACATGTATATTAGATTGTTCGATCTGAATAATAACAAAATGAGTGTATGCAGTAATGCAGATAAGATAGGTTGGGAATAAATATATAAAACATTAACAATTAATCTTGATAAATTTGATAAATAAAAGAAAGTAGTAATAATAAACAAAATTAAAATTTAAATTTAAATTACAATTAAACATTGTATATTTAAAAAAATTCAAAAAAAATAATAATAAGCATAACACATATGAATTAAAAAACGCAGATAACGTACTGATCAAAGTTAACATATATCAATAAGAATTAGATTGTTCTAAGAAATAATAGAGAAAGATAAGTAAAATAAAGAGATTAAAAAAGCAAACATAGAATTAAAAAAAGTAGTTTTGTATTAGATTAAATTAAAAGGTATAGGTAATTTAGACTTTTTCTTCACTTTCAGGTAAAGGAATAGCATCTGAATCATCTGAAGTTGGAACAGTTTTATCTTTAGTAGTATGAGATCTAACTGGTTCTGGAATATAAATATTTGATGGCATATAAGTAAATTCACCAATTTGAGCAGCATCAGTACCAAGTTCTTCTTCTTCTTCAGTTAATCTAATCTTTAAGAATGGAATCTTATTCATAACAACTAAAATAATTGCAGTAACAACAAATGCCCAAGCATCAATTGAAACACATGCAGCTAATTGATAACCAACTTGCTTCCAATGATGATTTAACCAACCACCAGAAATTTCAACACCATAATCAGTTGCTGCGACATAATCAGCAGCAAATAAACCAGTCATGAATGAACCAACTAAACCACCAACACCATGAATAGCCCAAACATCCATACCATCATCAACACCCATTAAATTCTTAACATCAACTGCAAAGTTACAGAAAATGGCAGTAACAATACCAATTGGAACAGCAAAATAAATAGGAACGAAACCAGCAGCTGGAGTAATACCAACTAAACCAGCTAAAGCACCACAACACATACCAACAGTAGTCCATTTTCTACCACATCTGAAATAATCAACAAACATCCAAGTTAAACCACCACAAGATGCAGCTAAATTGGTGTTGACATTTGCGTAAAAACCTCTTAAAGAAGCATCACCAGCTGATCCACCATTGAAACCGAACCAACCAAACCATAGGAAAACGGTACCTAAAACAACAGATGTAACTGAATGTGGTCTATATTTTGGAACACCTTTTGCAGTGAGAGGATCATTTCTTTTTCCACAAATCAAAGCATAAGCTAGAGCACTCCAACCAGAACTTTGATGAACTGGTCCTCCACCTGCGAAATCATAAGCACCTAATGTATTTAACCAACCATTGGCATTCCAAGTCCACATAGCACATGGACAATAAACAACAGTCTAAAAAATTTAAAAGGATTTTAGTTAGTATAAGAAATTGATTTGAATATTCAATTGAATTAATAAAATAAATAATAACATACCATCCAAATGAATAAGAAGACCATCATTGGACCTAATCTAGCTCTTTCACAAGCACCACCTAACATCAAACAACCAGTGATCATAGCGAACATACCTTGGAAATAACAGAAAACGATATCAGGTAAAGTTGAAACACCATTAGCATCACCTAAAACAGTCATTAAACAGAATTGATCTAAAGATCCTAAGAATTTTGAAGAACCTGGTCCAAAAGTTAATGAATAACCCCAGAAAAACCATTGGAATGAAACTAAACAAATAGCCATCATTGAAGCCCATAATAAAGATAAAGCATGTTTTTTTCTTGATAACCCTGAGTATAAAAGACCGACACCTGGGATCATGATCCAGACTAAAGAACCTGAAACCTGTTATTAAAAAAAAAAAAATGTTGTTAGTAATCATGTTTTTTTTTGGAGATGCAAGTTTCTTTTTGAGTTTTTGTTTTCTTCCAAAATTGGATATAATAAAGATTTAGAAAAAACATACCATAACCCAGACCATATCAGCCTTATCATACAGAGCAGTTAAATCCTCTGTCATAGAATCCAGCATTTTGAAATTTGAATTATATGAGTAATAAGTTAATAAAGATAGTAGAGAAGAAGAGTAAACGTAAACGAAGAGGAAGAAAGCACTTGTGCTGGAGTTAAAAGATGGGAAGCAGTCTGTATTTATAGAGCACAGAGATACGCGGCTTGAAGGGTGTTTAACACTGTTTATCATTGGCTGGAGATATTAGTGCACGATAAATTTGATGCAATCTGCGCTACCGGGCTCCCGTGGGAGTTAATTTGGAGGAAAGGTCTTCTAGAGCCTGCAATCCAGCTGTTTTCTTGTCTTTTAAATTAGAAAAAGCTGTTGGAAACAATTGAGTCGATGTTGGGATTGGAAGAACAATATCAAAAGTCGATCTTGTAAACATTTAAAAGGAGAATTCAGGGACTAGCTACACTACGTAGCTCGTACTAGATTCTTCGAAGGTAGACCCTTGAAAACTGTAAATTGTTCAACTTACCTGTTCATTAAATTCATTTACATGTACTTTATTCGAATTCATTTACATGTACTTCAAATTCTATATAGACAAGCTAGATATAACTACTAGCTATAGGCATTCGAATTTTGGCCATACAGCTCTTAATCTAATTTGATCTGATCAATTAATTAAGTAAAGTGAAGACAAATTCTTATTAATTGTGAGCTTAAATTATAATTATCTAGCTGGCTATAATTTTTTTTACAATACAACGGGAAAGGACGATAAACTTCATTTCTTTATAAAACATTTGATTATATGATCGATTTCAAGTTCTTCAATTCGTCATGACTCGATCAGGGTCCTGTAGGACCTTTGGGTTTGGGTTGTTGTTGATGATGGGGGTTGTTGTGATGTTTATATAATTTGGTGATATCGAATTTTCAAATTGACTCTTGGACTTTTTCTTATCAATTAAAAAATAGAAATGTCCGCCTTTTATATAATCCCAAAATACGGATAAAGTTATACATTGGCTTCCTATTTTGGAATATTACGAGTGTGAACTCCTAATCAGGTAAAGCGGAAACATATTTCCCATTATTCGTAAGATTGTGTAACTAAACCTTATCTAACAAATCAAATGGCCAGAATGCCGTATCGATATCAATAGTTTTTTAATTAAAAAATTTTACAGAACCCGTGCACCACAAACTAATTGTTATCAATGTCTCGGCTATTTGTTCGGTATATTCTAAGGATTCATTATTTGATTTAATTCCAATATCCTTAATAATTAATTATTCATTTTCCTATCAATTTACATTAATTTACTTTATTTCAATAATATATCAAATATTGATTTACATGTATACGTGTTTAAGGAGTGGTCAATGAAAGGAAATACCAAATCGAAACAGTTTCCAAGTTCCAACGTAAAAGTCTAAAACTAAATTCGACTTCAACTCTGCGTCGACGACTCAAGGCGGGCCCAATTATGGAATCAACCAACAAAAAAACATAAAACTCTCTCCATTTCATTTCAAAGTTTAGAAAACAACATTAACAAAGTGGGATTCAATATTACGAATACCAATGAAGGTTTACCAAAACTTCCTGAAGCTATAACTGTTAGATACATCAATAACTACTTTGAATGAAACAGCAGATGATTCTGAAATATTATATGGTGTACGTTTACCCCTTTGTGTTTTCTCATCTTTATTATGTTTATTCTTAATTGCATTAGCTCAAACTATTATGGTTTCATTAGTTAAAATTGGGTTAAAGGAAAGATAAAACAAAAATACTTTAAAGAAAAATAGTCATGTTCATCAATCAAATATAACATTTAAGCAATAATGAAGCTCATCAAGAACATTATAGAATCAATTGAATTTATAAAGTTATTAAAAGAAACAAACTAAGTTAGTTGAACTAAAGATTAAGGAAAATATTAAATCAAGTCTTCTTCAGTTATTAAATATTAATCAAGGATTCATGAAGCTTATCAAGAGCATTTATATTCCCAAATTTCACCACAAGAATAGCACTTATAACCAAAAAATACAGGAAGATATCTAATTGGGTAATCAGTAGCAGATAAAACAACACCATTTTGAAAGCGAAAGGTATTCATTCTTGGTGGATGCTCCATGGTTGGAGAGTAGCTGGTTGAGCTTGAAGGATTACTAGCAGCATTGTCTCTTGGAAATACTCTTTCGAAATTAAATAATTTCATTGAATTATAGTCTAATTGCTTTTGATGAGAAGAGAAGTTGAATAGAACTTGAATTGGTTTTGATAGAAGAGAAGTTGAAGTATATAAAAAGTGGAACTGTTAATGAATGAATGAATCATTAACACATTATAGAATCAATTGAATTTATAAAGTTATCAGAAAAACCAAAATCAGATTCAGTATCTGATCACTTGATGGTAGTAATATCTATTAACTCGTCCATGATAATCTCTAATTCTTTAAGAATAAACTCATTTGGTTCCCATTGGCAGACCAAACACTCCAATTCTAATAAATTATCACTTTCTAAGATTGAAGTGATATATTGGGAAGATGAATAAGATTTTAAATTGTTATAATAATACAAATTAAATCTAATGATTTTTTACAGAATATGGAATACCTGATAATCTAGCTGTTTTCATTGATCTTAAAATATAGTTTTTACATCTTGAATTCAATTCTTTTTTTTTTTCTAATAATCCAATTATTTGAAATTATCCTTCTAACTTTGAAACAATTACACATTTTGTATGGAAGGTTTCATATTTCCCATGTTTGCTTATAGAATTTCTAGTTATTATGAAATCGATATTGAAGAATTCAAAAATACAAGCTGCTGTTTTATCTATGTCATTTGGATTGGGTGGTTTCATTGTTGCTATTCAATTTGTTACTATATATTTTCAAGTTATCAGAGATAACGATTCAATTCATTCAGGGTTGGCCGTCTTTCCTATGATTATAGCTACTACTTTATTTAGTATTATATGCGTTAAAACAACAAGATATTTTAAGGTATATGCAATTATAGCTTGCTTTCTATCAACAATTGGAGCTGGAATTATATGTTTATTTTCACTTGATGAACCTTTGTTACTGGATTATCAATATTACAATGTGATGGTACTGGATTTAGCCTACAACCTGCAATAGTTGTTTATACTGAAACTTTAGAATCTAATATTAAGGCAGTTGCTAATCAAGTTACTGAGAAAGTGGATTTAACTATTTTTTAAGAATACTAGCTTAATTACTGAATTGAATAAACCCGACCAAATCATTATTAAAACTGATTTTTTTGAAAAATATCTGTAGTACATATTAATATATTATAGCAATGGATGATGTTGATTTGAAGAGGAGAATGAAAAAGACTAGATCATAAGCACCAATTAAGTTAAGAAACTGAACTTTTTTTATATGATCTTTTTATTTACATTTCTTCTCTTTTTTTAGGATTTTCAATCAAGTACTTTATAATTAATTAATAAATTATAATATTAAAAAATGTAAATATAAACTCCATATTCGTACTTATACTACTTAAGAAAGCTATTTTAGTTATACATTTTACTAGTCTTCAAACATTGGAATACCCCAATTAGGAGAAACGATTCTTTTTATACCAATGGTTTTATGAATATTGTTAATCAATTCTCCTTCTTCATCAGACAATTGAATAACTTTAAAATTTGCTTTAATTCTTTCAGCATGAATTGATTTTGGTAATGCAACTGTTTTTCTCCAAACAGCCCACGATAAAACAATAGTAGCTGGAGAAACATCATGTGTTTGAGAAATCTTAATAATTGTTTCATTAGTTAAAATAGGAGCACCTGTTGATGATAATGGGGAATATGCTTCGACAGTTATACCTTTAGATTGAGCAAATTTTACTAATTCAGTTTGTGGAAGTAATGGATGTAATTCAATTTGTAAAACTGCAGGAGTGATAGTAACTTCTGGATCATTTAGTAATTCTTCAATTTTTGATTTAGAAAAATTACAAACTCCAATAGCTTTAGTCTTACCAGTATCTAACAATTTCATAACACCTTTGTAAATCTTGATGAAATCCCATTCAGTGTCTATATCTCTTGATCCATCTGATTTAGTTGGAAATAATGGATGATTACCATTTGGATTAAGTGCAATTGGCCAATGAATTAAATATAGATCAACATAATCTAAACCCAACTTCTTCAATGATTCATCCAAACCTTTTTCGGGATTTCTTGAATCAACAGTCCATAGTTTTGTAGTTATGAATAAATTTTCTCTGGGAACACCGGAATCTTTAATTGCTTTACCAACGAATTCTTCATTTCCATAAATTGATGCTGTATCAATTAATGTATAACCCGTTTTTAATGCTGATAGCGTTGAATTGTAACAATCTTCTGATGATGATTGCCAAGTACCTAGTCCCAATTGAGGGATTGTTAAACCGTTGTTTAATTTTAATTTAGGGGTATTTGTAAAACTAAAAAATTAAGTTAGTAATTTGAAACAAAGCTGAGTGATTTTTTCAATAAACAGGTATGAGCATACTTAGTAGACATTTATATTTTCCGAGATAGTAGTTGAATTGCTGAGATATCTTGCTAAAGACATTCAAAATGCTAAAGGTTCAATTAACAATTAAAACATGAATTTAATTTACGATATCACGTAATTCAGTGAATTACAGCTGCAAGCCGCATAGATGGACATCCGAATGGCTTTAACATCTTTAAGGCTCGATGGCTCAACCTCCTAAATCGAAAGTTTTTTTTTTGATTTTATTTTCATTCTTTAGAGAAATGATAAAAATTAATTACTGAAAAAAAAAATACGTAAAAAAAAATTAAACAAGCTTTTTTTAAACAACTGTCTCTGTTTTTGAAATGGAATTCTCACTTTTACTAGAATTTTCAATTGCTTCAACTGAAACTAAATCATCATCAAATTTTCCTGAAACCTCTTTATCATGTTCATGCTCTCTATCCCATTCCACCAAATCTTCATTCTTAACCTTAATAACAGTATGACCTTTTTCACCATTTGCCAATGCATATTCACTGGTTCTGTATTCAAAACCACCAATTCTTGGTAACACTTGGGACCAAATAAGAAAATAACAAATACAAAATAAGAATAATCCAATGGTTGTAAGAGGATAAGCTGCATAAAAGAAAGTAACATCACTACCAATTAAAGTACCTTCAGGTGGAACAAATGCCATAGCTAAAACAAATAAGTACCATAACAAGACAATAACTAATATACCAGTTGGAGCATGGAATTCTCTATAACCCAAACCTCTCTTCTTTCTATCTCTACGTAATTTGAATAAACCAATAATTAAAAGTAAATTGAAAATATAACTTGAATAAGAACCAAGATCAACAACAAAATTGTATGCACTTCCTGGTGGAGGAGCTAATAAGACAATAGTATTAACAATAAAAGTAACTAAAATTGGAAATATTGGAGTACCCAATGGTTTAACACTAGTCCATAATTTTGGATATGGTAAAACACCTTGTCTACCACATTCCCTTAATGCTCTTGAATGTGAAATGTAAACTGTAACTATATGACCAAAAGCAGATATGACAACAAAAGCACATGCAGCTCTAACAGCAGCTTTAGTTTGGAAGATGCATTCAAAATATTCAGCAACGATTAAATTACCAGTATCTGCAATAAGTTCAATATCTTGAATACCAGCATAATAAGCAGTAATACATAGGATGTATATAATGAAAATAAAGAATATTGTAATTGGAACAAAATACTTAAATGTCTTAATAGTATTCCTTGGATTTGTTTCACCAGCAACAGTAAAAACATAACCAGTACCACTATATGTAAAAACAACTTTCATAATTGAATTACTAATAGAATTACCATCTGTTGTAGTACCTGCCCAAGTATTTTTGAAAATAGAATGATCTTTAGGCATTTTAGTTGAACCAGCCAAAGCAGCAAATCCAGAAAAGATAATAAAGAAAACAAAGATAACCTTAGCAAAACCTAAAATAGCATTTAATCTCATTGCAAACTTGGTATTCACTGCTGTGATAAAGGCTGCAAGAGCTAATGGAGCAATACCTAAACCTCTCTTTTCCCAAGTTGTTGGTGTATAATCAGCAGCTTTAAAAATGTATGTAGCACAAGCAGAAGCAGATGAAGTAGCAAATGAAAACATAACTGAAAGAACTGCATAAACCACCGGAACCATAAACTTAGGTTTAGGATAAGCTTGTTCAAGATAAACAACATCACTTCCAGATCTTGTTCTAAAGTAAGTAACATATTCAATATACATGGAAACTTGAAATAAAGTAACAATAAAACCAGCTATCCATAAAATATAACTTGATCCAATAGATCCCATTGAATTGACCACTGTTCCTGGAGTAGCAAAAATACCAGTACCAATAACTCCTTGTAAAACTAAATAGAAAGCTTGAAAATGAGTAACTTCATAACCTAAAGGTGATCTCTTTTCAAGTGGAGCACCATTTTCATTCAATTGATCATCACCATATTCAGTAATATCTTCGTCAGTGACTTCAGATTCCTTGTGATTGATACCCAAGACCACAAGTAAGAAAAATTCTTTTGTTCCTTTGATAATTGATGACATATATTATTTGAATTATAAAAAAACTGACTGCATGAATATTTGATCTTATTTGTGGAGAAAAGGATTATTGAATGTTTTTATAAGTTTTTGTAATTATTTCGATCTCAAATCGATCTTAAAAAATTCTGAAATTCATCTGTCTTTATATCTGTGTCAATTTGTGTGGATTCATTGATTGATTACAAAACTAAAAACCTCGGGGATTGGAGATTTCGTTTACCGAAAATAGGGCCCCCCTGACTGCCTGAGTAAGTAAGTGGTCCCTGCATCAGATTATTTTGCATGGGTGCATATGTTTGCAGATTACTTTAATTGATATTTATGTATAGGCTAATATATATAGTCGAGAAAACCGGACAGGGAGCTTATGTTAATTTTTGCGATTTATGTTAATTCTTAACTATGGCTTATATTTAACTATGAGCGAGAATTAACATAAATTCCAAAAATTAACATAAGCTCCCTGTCCGGTTTTCTCGACTATATACCTGTACGTATACGTACAGGTATATAGTCGAAATCATGCACTAGGAGTTGGTCGTCAATATCGAAAATGGCTGTTGATTAGGAGAAGTGGTCGTCTATTTAATGATGTTGGTCGCGCTGTTCACGTGACCATATACATAGGTATGATCACGTGCCGCCCCTCGTCATTCTCATTAATTAGACGACCACTTTCTTTAATAGACGGCCATTTGTGAATTTGAGATCCAGTTCCTAATGCTTGATTTTGACTATAGCTATAGTATATAGATTGTATAATAATACTGTACCTTCTATAAAGTAGAGGTAGTATATAGTTGTGAAAACCGGACAGGGAGCTTATGTTAATTTTTGCGATTTATGTTAATTCTCGCTCATAGTTAAGCCATAGTTAAGAAATAGCATAAATCGCAAAAATTAACATAAGCTCCCTGTCCGGTTTTCTCGACTATAGTCAAAATCAAGCATTAGGAACTTCACAAATGGTCGTCTATTAAATAGACGACAACAGCCATTTTCGATATTGACGACCGTCTCCTAGTGCATGATTTTGATTATACAGGTACAAATCTGCTAATAAATCCATGAATTTGTAAATTGAAATGTATATGTAGCAGCAACATATTTACGTACGTACAAAAAAATTGATTATAATTACATGTATATCTGGAGAATTAACTTATAAATATAGTAATTATAAGCTTCATTAATTTAATTATAATTAAGTGTTAATTCATGTATATGGATAACAATTAATGAATTATCGAGTTGATTAATTGATAAGATAAGAAGAATTATACATTACAGCTGTTACAGCACAATGATGATCATTGATCAGCTGAAAGCGGGCCCAATCCGCTTGATAGAACTTGATTAAATTAAGGTGAAGACGTACACTAGCTGTAATTTCTGTAAATGTATAGAATCAATACAATCAAATGAATAAATTTGAAAAATCTATAGAAATCAGAAGTAATTTGGAAACAAAAAAAAGATATTAGATCAGCACAACTAATCATAAATTTCTGATATTAATTCGGATACTTGTAGTTAAATGTTTTATTGAATAATATTAACTTATAGATTCAGTAAATTTGAAGTTTTCAATCTTTCTGAAAATATAGAAATTTCTTTTCAGTTTCCAGTTCAATGAATGGATCTTAAACAATAATTTCATCAGAATTAGATAATACTATAATTGAAACAAGTTTTCAGTTTCAGTTAAAGATTATTCAAATTTATTAAGTTGTATAAATCAGTTAGTTTATCAAGTTGAAGTTCTTGAATATGAATTGAAAACAAATTTGATACACTTTTGTCTATTGAAGCACTTATTAATTAGTAGTTTAAGAAATGATATAACTAGCTTTCCATCATTTGCTGGGAAGTTAAGTAAAAGTCAATTGAATATCTAAGGCAAAATCTAAGGTATAATTTATTGTACTTTCTAAAACTTGCTCTGATCCTGAAGTCAATAATGATTTTAATCTTGATTAATTAATTTCAAACTTGAGTTCAGTTTGCATTCAGGATTTATAAAAGTTGATGAAAATTATTTAAAATAAGTGATAACTATAAGCTTGGTATACCACCAGGTCCATAACTGTATAAATATTTGAGTGTGTATAACTAACTGTATATACACCTCAAGCTATATAGAAGAAGCTAGCTGTAGTAATTTTTTGTTGGTATAAATGCTGTATATATGTATAAACTTTTTTCAAGGCATTAATTCAAGTAATTGAAGCAATTGATGAATTGTGGTTTGTGGACTTTGTGGTGGTGGTTTAATATAACATTTCAATATAACTGTAGTATACGTTGAGTTGAGGTTGAATTAACATAGAATTCATGAAGTTTATCTTTCATCCAAAACATCTAATGAATCAACTTCAATCATAACTACAACTCTCTCTTCTAAAGGATTCACCTCCGTATATAAGTATACTTTCTAACCATGTACGTGCCGAACAGAACCGTTCAAGTTGAGGGATTCCAGGCTGTGCAGAAGATCATTTAATTTGTGGAAGTTATTTGAAAAGTGTGGTGTTTTCACACTTTATAATTTCCTTTTCCTAGCCTCAATATTTATTCACTTCACATCAGATCTAAAAATTTTCCAGAATCAGAAATAATTTAATTTAATTATCCAACTTCAAAAGATTATACCGATAGTTCTTCCGTGGATATGGCCATATAAGAAAATGGACCCTGAATTAACTAAATTGATTGAATCAGTTAATTTAAGTTATCTATACAATTATACAGTTATCTACTTGATAAGTTGATATAGTTAATAGCAAGATCACCCTAGCGTATATACATTACGGGTAGCTTCCACTCTCCAGATCAATGTCCTATATATAAGTTACTATAGCTTACAATCACCACAATCTGAAAGTCTTGGTTTTTCCATACGTACTGAATTTAATTGCTTATCTGAAACTCTATATATATACTGTGTTGATATATACACACTGTAATTAACACACATACATCTCTAAGGGTCCAACATTTGATCTATATACACACAATTTCAATATGGATTTTCTACTTCAGTTTGAAACCACAATTAGAAGAAGAATATAAATATCCTTGAACTTCTCTTTAAATTCAATATTTGATATCTTTTATAGCTGCTTATAAGACATCAAAATTTTTAATTATCAAATATTAAAAGACTATGTCCTCCATTTTAAAAAGTACTAGAGATTTCTTCCTAGTTGTTGTTTTAGGTATAGATCATTCACAATCAAGAGTTTCTGAAGATGATATCAATTCATTCACTGATGAACAAGATTCTGATGGTGCTCCAGTTGAAACAAAATCACCATTAGGTTATGAAGTTACTTATTTTCAAGCATTTTATTTAGTTTTACAAGGTGTTATTGGTACTGGTATTTTTGCTACTCCAGGAACAGTGGTCAATTCAATGGGATCTATTGGATCAAGTTATCTTTTATGGATTGTTGGTTTTGTTGTTACTTTATTTCAAGTTTTCATGTATATTGAATTTGTTACTTATTTCAGAAGAAGATCTGGTGGTGAAGTTGCTTATCTTGAACAAGCATTTCCAAAACCTCAATTTATGATTCCAGTTATGTATGCTGCTGTTACTGTTATTTTATCATTTGCTACTTCATCTGCTTCTGCTTTTGCTAAATATTTATTTAAAGCTGCTGATTATACTCCAAGTAATTGGGAATTAAGAGCTTTAAGTATTCTTCCAATGGTTTTAGCTGCTGGTGTTACTGCTGTTAATACTAAATTAGCTATGAGATTAAATGCTATTTTAGGTTTTGCTAAGGTTATCTTTGTTTTCTTTATTGCCATTTCAGGTTTTGCTGCATTAGCTGGTGCAACTAAAATGCCAAAAGATCATTCTATTTTCAAAAATACATGGGAAGGTACTACAACAGATGGTAATTCTATTAGTAACTCAATTATGAAAGTTGTTTTCACCTATGGTGGTACTGGTTACGCATTTGGTGTTGCTGCTGAAACAAATCCAAAGAATACAATTAAAACTTATAAATATTTTGTTCCAGCTACTTTATTCTTCATTTTCATTATTTACATCTTATGTATCACTGCTTATTATGCTGGTATTCAAGACTTGGAAAAAATTAAAGATACTGGTAATTTAATTGTTGCTGAATATTTTGATTGTATTTTCCAAACTAAAGCTGCTGTTAGAGCTGTTTGTGTTTTTGTTGCTTTATCTGCTTTTGGTCATTTACTTACTGTTTATATTTCTCATTCAAGATCTTTAAGAGAATGTGGTAGACAAGGTGTTTTACCATATCCAAAATTATGGACTAGTGTTAAACCATGGGGTACTCCAATATTTCCAATTTTAGTTACATTGATTGTTAATTTAATTGTTTTATTAGCTCCACCACCAGGGGATGCTTATAATTTTGTTGTTGATTTAGGTTCTTATTCAGGTTATATTTTCAATTTACTTTTAATTGTTGGTTTATTCAAATTACGTAGAGATAGAAAGAGAAAAGGTTTAGGTTATAGAGAATTCCATGCTCCAACTGTTTTATTAGTTATTGTCTTGTTTTGGTACTTGTTTGTTTTAGTTATGGCATTTGTTCCACCTAAAGGTACTTTAATTGGTAGTGATGTTTCTTTCTTCTATGCTACTTATCCACTTACAACCATTGGATTATTCTTATTAGCTATTCTTTATTATGTTGTTTGGTCTCAAATATTACCAAGAATCGGTAAATATGGATATAGAGTTGGTGAATATACTTTAGATAATGGTGAAAAAGGTCATACTGTTGTTAAAGTTAAAAATGAAGATTTATTACAATGGGATAGAGATCATGAACATGAACAAACTGGATTAAATGCTGGTTATGATGATGAAATTCCAACTAGTATTGATGTTGTTGGTACTGTTTCTTCTGGTGATGATAAATCAAGCAACTCTTATAAGAAAGATCCAGTTAATGTTGATACAAAACTTGTTTAATATATTTATTGTATATTTTATTTTATTTAATTTACTTCTTTCTTTTGTGCTTTTATTATTTTCATTTCCTATCATCTCTTTAATTCTCTGTTTATAGAGTCTCTTTATTCTTATAATTCCTTAATTTCAAGGGTCCTGTTGTTAATTTATCCGTTTACCGCTAGCTCCCTCAAAATCTCCACAGTAATTGCGCAATTCGAGAGGACCCTTGCATTTTAAATTCCTCGAAGCTGCATCGATCGATTAAGTTGACCAATAATAATTATAATTTAAAATATCGACCCCATATATATTAACTGATTTCAACCTATAGCTATATATACTAGCTAGCTGTATAGCTAGCTGGATATTAATATTTGGAATTTTTTAATCAAATGTTACGTTAAGTCAATTTAATGTTACAATTAACTTGCGCTGGAGAAAAATGATTGAAAGGGTTTATCATCTCATGCACTTGGGATCTTGGCCCAAACATATGCAAATTATTTTCTAACTATATAGCTGTAACTTCTGTACATCTATCTATATAGCTGGCTATCATATACCTCAAACTATTAAATTCATTCTTTTTCCTCTAATATTTTCACTACATTTATGGTCTATATCTATAGCTGGGTATAGAGCTGAATAATAGGAGGAAAACCTCTCCTTTATATATGGTTGATCTCGATGCCACCACAGTAAATTTTTCTTGATGCCTTTTGCTTTTCACAGCCTTCTATAACTTAAAGCTAACGATGATTTCAACAGATATCTTATAAATATAACTTCAATGGCCATTTTTGTGGACTGTGGTCTTATCCACTTCTTTTTTTGTGGTTAATTCTGTTTTTTTTACACATTAATTTAGCAAACTAGCACAGTTTTTATAAACGTTTATACCACAAATATAGAAGAGTAATCAAGATGGCTGCAGGTGGTATTTTGAAAAAAACAAGAGATTTAGTTCTATTTATTGTTTTAGGTATAGATCAACATAAATCAACGGTTACAGATGCTGATATTGATTCTTTTACTGATGAACAATTTTCCGATGGTGCTCCGGTTGAAAAGAAATCTCCATTAGGTTATGAAGTTACTTATTTTCAAGCATTTTATTTAGTTTTACAAGGAGTTATTGGAACTGGTATTTTTGCTACTCCGGGAACAGTGGTCAATTCAATGGGTTCTATTGGTGCTTCATATTTATTATGGGTTGTTGGTTTTGTTGTTACTTTATTTCAGGTTTTCATGCGTATCGAATATGTTAGTTATTTTAGAAGAAGATCAGGAGGTGATGTTGCTTATCTTGAACAAGCTTATCCAAGACCACAGTTTATGATGCCAGTTATGTATGCTGCTGTTTCTGTTATTTTATCATTCTCAACTTCTTCAGCTTCTGCATTTGCTACCTATGTTTTTAAAGCTGCTGGTTATACTGCTTCTGCATGGGAAGCCAGAGCGTTAAGTATTGCTCCATTAATTATTACAGCTGCTATTACTGCTATCAGTACTAAGTTAGCTATGAGACTTAATGCTTTATTGGGTTTTGTTAAGGTTTGTTTCATTATTTTTATTGTTTTCTCAGGTTTTGCTGCTTTGGCTGGTTCAACAAAGATGCCAAAAGATCATTCTATTTTTGAAAATGCATGGGAAGGTACTACAACAGATGGTAATTCCATTAGTAATTCTATTATGAAAGTTGTTTTCTCTTATGATGGTTCATATTATGCTTTTGCTGTTGCTGCTGAAATTAATCCAAATGATACAATTAGAACTTTTAAGTATTTTGTTCCTCTTACTATGTTTGTTATCTTCATTCTATATATTTTGGTTATCACTGCTTATTATGCTGGTATTCAAGATTTAGATACTATCAAGAGTAGTAGTAATTTATTGGCTGCTGAATATTTCAAATGTATTTTCCAAACTGATGCTGCAGTTAAAGCTATGTGTGCATTTGTTGCTATATCTGCTTTTGGTCATTTACTTACAGTCTATATTTCACATTCAAGAACTTTAAGAGAATGTGGTAGACAAGGTGTCTTACCATATCCTAGAATTTGGACTAGTGTTAAACCATGGGGTACTCCATTATTTCCAATTTTGGTTACTCTGATTGTTAATTTAATTGTCTTGTTAGCTCCTCCACCAGGAAGTGCATATAACTTCATTGTTGATTTAGGTTCTTATTCAAATTACATCTTCAGTACCTTATTAATTATTGGTTTATTCAAATTACGTAGAGAAAGAAAGAAATTAGGATTAGGTTATAGAGAATTTCATGCTCCAACTATTATGTTGGTTGTTGTTTTATTATGGACTTTGTTTGTTCTAGCAATGGCATTTGTCCCACCTGAAGGTACTTTAATTGGTAGTGATGTTACTTTCTTTTATGCTACTTATCCAATCGTCACAATTGGCTTATTCTTATTATGTATCTTTTACTATTATGTTTGGGCTAAAATCTTACCAATATTTGGTGGTTATAAACATAGAATTGGAGAATATGTGTTAAAGAATGGTGAAAAAGGACATACTGTTGTTAAAGTTAAGAATGCTGATTTAGAAGAATGGGATAGAGATCATGCCCATGAACCAAAAGGTTTAACTGGTGATGGGTTTGATGATGAAATTGAAAATCAAGTTCAAATTGTTACTACTGATGGATCTAATTCTGAGGATATATCATTAAAAAAAACTCATTCTCCAGAAGTTGAAACTAAACAAATAAGATAGTTGGGTTTTTTTTGTTTTCATCATAACTTTTAGTTCTTTTAATTAATTGTTTTTTTCATTCATCATAAAATGTTATTTGTATTTTGTTTCAGTTTTTGTTTATACTAAAAGTTATATTTGTATTTTTTTAATGGCATATTTAGGTTTAATAATTTTTCAATTTGGTCGTAGATTACCTAATATAACAATTGAACTTAATTTTTATAATATGTAAAATTTGATGAAGTTTTATTACAAGTTAAGTTGCTGGTAATGAATGAATCTCAATGAAAAGGTATTATATGTTACATGTAGCCAGACTTCAATCCGGATCATAGCCGGATCCGCGTATAAGCTTCTTTCGGCTGTGCGGCCCTCTTAACTTCTTGGGGTAAATTTTCAAATTTTCATTCAATTAATCTTGGCCCTACAACTGCATGCATATAATGATGTGACCGATTTAATTATTTATCGATTCAATTATAATGTTCTAATTTGTTGCAATATTGGATTTATTATATATTTGATTTAACCACCCAAATATGGCCCATAGGAGCAATCAATATGACCATTACTCATTATATATAATTGCCAGTATAATTAAGAACCATATGCCACCACATTTCGCAATTTCTTTGATGCTTTAGCAGCCATTAACATGTATATACTTCTTCTTTTCACTAAATTGAATAGATAATATCAACCTTTTCATGTCAAACCTATATAAATACTCTGAAAGTCCCTGTCCATGATCTGTGATCTTCTCTTCAACTTTTCTCTCTGATGTTTTTTTTTTTTCATATAATTTATAAGATCTTAAAAGTTTATTAAAATGACTGCTGGTGGTATTTTGAAAAAAGCAAGAGATTTAGCTCTATTTGTTGTTTTAGGTATTGATCAACGTAAATCAATAGTTACAGATGCTGATATTGATTCATTCACTGATGAACAGTTTTCTGATGGTGCTCCAGTTGAAAAAAAATCTCCATTAGGTTATGAAGTTTCTTATTTTCAAGCTTTCTATTTAGTTTTACAAGGAGTTGTTGGTACTGGTATTTTTGCTACTCCAGGAACAGTGGTCAATTCAATGGGTTCTATTGGTGCTTCGTATTTATTATGGGTTGTTGGTTTTGTTGTTACTTTATTTCAGGTTTTCATGCGTATTGAATATGTTAGTTACTTTAGAAGAAGATCAGGAGGTGATGTTGCTTATCTTGAACAAGCTTACCCAAGACCACAATTTATGATTCCAGTTATGTATGCTGCTGTTTCTGTTATTCTATCCTTTGCTACTTCATCTGCTTCAGCTTTTGCTACTTATGTTTTTAAAGCATCTGGTTATACCCCTACTGCATGGGAAGCTAGAGCATTAAGTATTGCTCCATTGTTTTTAGCTGCTGGTATTACTGCTATCAATACTAAACTGGCTATGAGATTGAATGCTTTATTAGGTTTTGTTAAAATTTGTTTCATTATTTTTATTGCTGTATCAGGTTTTGCTGCTTTAGCTGGTTCAACTAAAATGCCAAAAGATCATTCTATTTTTGAAAATGCATGGGAAGGTACTACAACAGATGGTAATTCTATTAGTAACTCCATTATGAAAGTTGTTTTCTCTTATGATGGTTCAGGTTACGCCTTTGCTGTTGCTGCTGAAATTAATCCAAATGATACAATTAGAACTTTCAAATATTTTGTTCCTCTTACTATGTTTGTTATTTTCATTTTATACATTTTGGTTATCACTGCTTATTATGCTGGTATTCAAGATTTAGATACTATCAAGAGTAGTAGTAATTTATTAGCTGCTGAATATTTCAAATGTATTTTCCAAACTGAAGCTGCAGTTAAAGCTATGTGTGCTTTTGTTGCTATTTCATGTCTAGGTCATTTACTTACTGTTTATATTTCACATTCAAGAGCTTTGAGAGAATGTGGTAGACAAGGTGTTCTACCATATCCAAGATTGTGGACTAGTGTTAAACCATGGGGTACTCCAATATTTCCAATTTTAGTTACTCTAATTGTTAATTTAATTGTCTTATTAGCTCCTCCACCAGGAAGTGCATATAACTTTATTGTTGATTTAGGTTCTTATTCAGGTTATATTTTCAATGTTTTGCTAATTGCTGGTTTATTCAAATTACGTAGAGAAAGAAAGAGATTAGGTTTAGGTTATAGAGAATTCCATGCACCAACTATTCTGTTGGTTGTTGTTTTATTATGGACTTTGTTTGTTATAGCAATGGCATTTGTCCCACCTAAGGGTACTTTGACTGGTAGTGATGTTACTTTCTTCTATGCTACTTATCCAATTGTCACATTTGGTTTATTCTTCTTATGTATCGTTTATTACTTTGTTTGGGCTAAAATCTTACCAAAATTTGGTGGTTATCAACATAGAATTGGAGAATATGTGTTGGGTAGTGGTGAAAAAGGTCACACTGTTGTTAAAGTTAAGAATGAAGATATAGAGGAATGGGACAGAGAACATGAAGGTGAACCAAAAGGTTTAACTGGTGATGGTTTTGATGATGAACATGAAGATCAAATTAGAATTGTTACTTCTGATGGAACTACTTCTGAGGATATATCATTAAAGAAAAAGCTTTCTGCTGAAGTTGAAGCTAAACATGTTTAAGTTAAGTTTTGTTTTGTTTTGTTTTGTAATAATCATAATCATAGTCATATCAATCTTTCTTCTTTTCAATTCTGTTTTTGTTTATAATTAGAGTTATTTCTATATATTTTTAATGGCATTTCTAGGTTAATAATATTTTAATTTGATAATAAAGTAAATAACTTATATTCATTTTAATTAATCTATATAGAGCCGCATTCCATTTCTTTGGCTGTGCGGTCGAGAACTAGTACAAACACGACCCTAACCACTATATTTTTCAAAATGATGAATTTATAAATTTGAAATGAAATGAAACGAATTAAAGACTATTATAAAGTCTTCTTAACTACCTTCAAATTAAGAGAAAGAACATCACACTTAGTTAATGATTTCAAGTATAACAGTAAAACTCTCAGGCTCTGCCTCGCCACCACCCGCCACGCCGCAGTCGAACCTTCTAGAAGCGTCTTCAACTTTCTGTATTTCTTCAAATTTCTTCACACTTTCCAACTGATCACAAGTTCAACAACTTTCAACAAATCCTTTAAATTTATTGCAATTCCTAGATTTTCTAGATTTATTCTTCCTTTGAGTTCTTGTTTGTGATTTCATAGTCAATTATCTAATATAATAACTATAATATTTATACAATGGTTAAAGAAACTAAATTATATGATCTTTTAGGTGTCTCACCAAGTGCATCAGATACTGAATTAAAAAAAGCATACAGAAAACAAGCATTAAAATATCATCCTGATAAAGCAACAGGTAATGAAGAAAAATTCAAACAAATTTCAGAAGCATTTGAAATTTTATCAGATGCTGATAAAAGAGAAGTTTATGATCAATATGGTATAGAAGCTGCAAGAGGTAATGCACCAGCTGGTGGTAATCCATTTGCTGGGGCTGGAGGAGCTGGTGGACGTGGAGGTCAATTTTCATCTGATGATGCTTATAATATGTTTAATCAATTTGGTGGATTTGAAGGCTTATTTGGTGGAGCTGGTAGAGGTGGTTCACCATTTGGAGCTCAATTTGGAGGAGGTCAAAGTTTTGGAGGTGGTTCTCCATTTGGTCAAAGAATGGGTGGTATGGGAGGAATGGGTGGAATGCCTGGTGGATTTGAATCTGCTTCAAGAGAACCAGAAGTTGTTGATTTAAATATTCCATGTTCATTAGATGAATTATATAATGGTGGTGTTAAAAAAATGAAGATTAATAGAAAAGGTTTAGGTGGTAAATTAGAACAAAATATAATCAGTATTAATATAAAACCAGGTTATAAAGCAGGTACAAAGATTTCTTATCCAAATGAAGGTGATTTAAAAGATGGACGTAGACAAACTTTAAGATTTACATTAGTTGAAAAACCACATCCAACATTTATAAGAGATGGTAATAATTTAAAAGCACAATTAAAATTATCATTTAAAGAATCTTTATTAGGTTTTTCAAAAGATATTCGAACTTTAGATGGTAGAACAATCCCATTAAATAAAACAACTCCAACTCAACCAAATTCAACTAATGTTTATCCAAGTTTAGGTATGCCAATTTCTAAAGAACCTGGTAAGAAAGGTGATTTAATTGTTGAATTTAAAGTTGATTATCCAATTACTTTAAGTTTTGATCAAAAACAAGCTATAAGCAATGCTTTTTAGATAATAAATTAAGAAAAAAAGAAGAAAAAAAAAAGATATTAATTAATTAATTAAGTTTATTCATTCATTCATTCATTCACTCACACAATCAATCAATATTATAGATTACATTTTACTATTTGATAATTAAACTAATACCTGTATTATAATATAAATAATTTTATTTTTCTTTTAATTGTTTATTTTTTTGTTTATTTGACTTTATTTTTTTTTTTATTGTCTTTCTCTTTCTTTTCCTTTTATTTCATTTTTGCTTTTACTTTTATTATTTTTGCATATCTATATTTTGTTTGTTTGTTTGTTATATACGTAATGAGTTTATTATTTTTTTTTTATTTGTTTTTGGATTTGTAAGTTGTTATTCTTTTTTTATTTGTTTTGCTTTAGATAAGTAATTAATATATAATTTATCTGATTTACTACAATCACTTACATCTAGTACATTGTACTTGTAAAAAAGAAATATAATAGTAATTAATTAATATAATATAATGGTAAAATGAAGGTATACAAAGAAACATAAAAACTCGTAAAAAATCATGAAATTAAAGAAAAATAAATAAAATGGAGGTATAAAATCAAAAAAAAAATCATTAAAAAAATGCAAACCCTATTCACAAGATAAAAAAAAAGCATATTAGAAATAAAAACACAGAGTTAAAATTAAATTAAATTAACTAAAATTTAAAAAGAACCAAAAAAAGCATAAAAAAGTAAATATAATAGGATAACCAGATCCACTTATAACACAAACAAACAAACAAAACACACTTATTATTGTTGTTTCCATAAACCTAAATCAGCTTCATCAGTAGGATCAAAAATACCTAACTCAGTAGGATCTTCTCTATTTAAATCAGGTGTAATTCTAACTTCAGCATTACCATTATCATCAACATCAACAACAGATTCATCTTCAACTAATTTAGTATCTTTATCAACACCACAAGAATCAATAAATCTAGTTTGATATTCTTCAATTAATCTTTTTGAATTCAAAACACCCATTTCAACTCTATTAAAATCAAAAAAATAAACATTTTCCCCATTATAACACATATTTCTTAATGCTAAATCACCATGTTCAATACCTAATTCAGCCATTAATTTAATATCATTTAAACCTTTTGAAAATTCTGTTTTTGTTGTTGGTTTTTTATCATGAAATTCTAATTTCTCAATAGCTAAAAAATATCCATCTATATGTAAATCTTGTGAATTTAAACAACACCATCCATGACCTAGATATTTAGGTGAATGAATAATCATATCATTGATTGAAGTACTACTACTATTTTGTTGTTCTGGATCTTCTGATTCAATTATTGTTTCATTTTCTTGAATGTTATCATCTATACTTGGTAATGGAATAGTTTTCAATGAAGAATCATTTTCAAGATTATGATTATTGGATTGATCAGGAGTTTGGAATTCTAATATACGTTTATTATATTCAGTTATTATTCTATAAGCTTTAATTTCATATTGATGACATTTTAATGAATATTGATAAAATTCATCAAATGTACATTTTTGTGAATCAATATTTTCTTCATAATAATCACCTAATTCTTTAAAATTTAATAATTTAATAATAACATTTTTAATACCTGATAAATCAACTTGATTTGTATCAACTTCAAATAATTTAATATATTCATCAACTGGAATTGATAAAGTTGAAGTTAATCTACCTTTACCTTTTTGCATTGTTTCATAATGAATATCAGAAACATCTTTATGAATAATTTTATCAGGTATTGAAATCCATTTTTTTGACATTTCTTCTTCTTTAATAATTAATGCTTCTTTATTTAATTTATCTTCATTTAAATCATCAAATAATAAAACAGGATCAGGTTTTGTAATTTTTTTAATTAAATTTTCAATTAAATTTTTTCTTTTTAATTTATATCTATTTGATAAAGAAATTTTATATTCATTATAAACTAAACTTGTTAAAATTGATTTTGGTGTTAAATTTGAATCTTTTTGATGAAAAGTTTTATATTTATAATTAATTACAAATGCTTCACTATATCTACCATTTCTATCACCAACAGGGAAAACCATTGTTTTTAAACCATCATTTGAATTTAATTGATTTAAATCGAATTTATAAACAGTTAAATCAAAACCATCAGTTAATATAACAGTATCTTTACAATAAGCTAAACAACAACTAAATAATTTTCTTAAAATCATTTGTGATCTTGCAGAATTTGTATTTTCAGTTAAACTTGAAATTGAATAAGGTTCAACTAAAATTGGCATTAACATTTCTTTATTATGTTTTAAAACAAAACTAACACTTGGATCAATTGACCAATTTTTAGATTTATATAATTCAGGTACAATTGAAGCAGGTCTTGAATCAATTGTAATTATATAATGATCTAATTGTTGTAAAATTAATCTAATATCTTTAATTAAATAATCTTCAGTAATTTTTAAAAAATCTGTTTTATTTGAATTATTTAAATCCATTATTTTATATTCAGGATTTAAAGTTGATGCAGATAAATATAATGAATCTTCATAAGAAATTTTATTATATGATTGATTCATTCTATTTAATAAATCTTGATTAATAATTTGAAAATATTCATCATCAATTTCATTATCTTTTTCAAACATTAAAGGTCTTAAAGATTGTAATAATTTAGAAGTACAAGTTGATTCAGTATCAGAAATTGCAGATTGAGAAGAAATTGGAGGTAAAGAAGGTTTTAATTGATTAATAACATGTAATGAAGGTAATGATAAAATTGCTTTATACCAATTTTTATATAAAGGTTTATTATTTTTATTAATTAATTTAATTGATTCACCTAAAAATAAAGAATATTGTTTATAATTCATATTTGATAAACCATCAATTTTTTTCCAATCAAAATTACCAATTTTATCATTTGAAATAATATTAACTAAATTTTTTTGAGCATTACCAATAGAAACAGTAGTTGAATAAGGATTAACTGATATACTAGTATTAGAATAATTAATTGAATTTAATGAAGTAGCCAGTGATCTAAAAGAAGGTAATTGACCTTGATTTAATTTCATTGGAACAGTTGATCTAAATGAATGATAACAACAAATAGAAGTTGGTTTAATACATGTAATTAAATTAGATAATTTATTTTGAATATTAGAAATCCCATTAGTTTTATTAAAAGTGGCAATAAATCTAGCTTGAGGAATATGTTTTTGAACACCAAATACAAAACCTTTTTGAGCCAAAGCTAAAGTGTTTGTAGTTGTAGTATTTGCAATAGATTTCAATAAAAGTGAAGAAGATAAACTGCAGAACATGGTTGATGGGGTATACAGCCAAAGGAAGAGCAGAGTGAATCAGAGAGAAGAACAGAGCATCTTATACGGTTTATATCAAATTTTTCATCCATAAACATATACTAGTAGTCCAACCATTAATAGCCCACTCATCCTTAGAGGTGGTTACAGTGGGTGTTTTAGTCGGAGCGGACTGTCTCGAGTTTATTTCATGTTCATGTTCATGTTCATGGTGGGTGATACTACTCTTTTCGGCGATTAGAGTACTGCAGTAGCCAGGATGTCTGTGATACTAGCTTCAGGAGGATACGACCACACCATAAGGTTCTGGGAAGCTCTTACAGGAGTCTGCTCAAGAACCATCCAGCACAACGATGGCCAGGTCAACAGATTGGAAATCACCTCTGATAAGAAGTTCTTAGCTTCTGCTGGTCATACTTCTGTTAGACTATATGATATTAAAACTGCTAATCCAAACCCAGTTACTCAATTCGAAGGCCATACAACTAATGTCACTTCAATAGCTTTTCAAATAGATAATAAATGGATGTGTTCATCTTCTGAAGATGGTACTGTTAAAGTTTGGGATGTTAGATCACCTTCTGTTCAAAGAACTTATAAACATAAACATCCTGTTCATCAAGTTGTCATACATCCAAATCAAGGTGAATTAATAAGTTGTGATCATGGTGGTAATGTTACAATATGGGATTTAGGTCAAAATAAATGTACTCATCAATTAGTTCCTGAAAATGATGTACCAATTCAATCAATTGCTTGTGCTTCTGATGGTTCAATGTTAGTTGCTGGTAATAATACTGGTTATATATATGTATGGGAAATGAAAAATAATAAAGATCAAACTTTTTTAAAACCTTCAAAAAAATTTAAAGGACATTCAAAATATATTACAAAAGTTTTATTATCATCAGATTGTAGACATTTAGCAACTTGTTCAGCTGATCAAACTGCTAAAATTTGGTCAACTCAAGATGATTTTACTGAAGAAACAATGTTAGATGGACATCAAAGATGGGTTTGGGATTGTGCTTTTAGTGCTGATAGTGCTTATTTAGTTACTGCTTGTTCTGATCATTATGTTAGATTATGGGATTTATCAACAAGAGATGCTATAAGACAATATAATGGACATTCAAAAGGTGTTTTATCTTGTGCTTTAAATGATGTTTAACTACTAATTATTAATTTATTTTATTCTAGCTATTATTTGTATATTTATTTATTTGATAATTCATTCTCTTATCTGTAAAACTTCCTTTCTAATCTCCTTTTCCCGTATATCACAAACTCATGATATCCCACGTACTTAATTCATTATATACTGGTATTCAATTGATTCAAGTAATGTGATCCAATTCGGAAATCTCTGCACCCCTGCGACAGACAATTTGTTGTGCTCTGTAGAATTACTCCGAGCAACCGCCCTATTAGTCCGGCCGGGAAAACGCGTTAAAGAAAGCAACTGGAAAAAGAGAAGAGAAGAGTAACAACTGGGTTTTTAGTAAAACTATTAATTAATTCAATCAATTCAATTTATCAAACATCAATATGACAGATATTGAATACTATCAGCCCATCAAAAGATCAAAGAAAATCAATTCATTAAATAGTGTCTATATAAATCATTTATCAAACTATAATAAAGCTTTAATAATATTAAGAAATTTACCACTTGAATTATCATTACCAATTTATAAATCAAGTTTAATTAATTCATTAAATTATGATCTTTTTAAAATTATAAATATGTTAGGTCATGATAAGATTACTGATTATGTTATTGGTGATTGGTTAATTAATTCATGTTATTTTAATTTATTAAATTTTCAAATTGAAATTTATTTAATTAATGGATTAAATTATTCATTTAATTATGATTCAAGTTATTATTTAAAATTATTTAATTTTATTAAATTAAATCAATTACCAATTCAAATCAATAAAATTATACGATCATTACCTTTATTATCATCATCAAATTTAACAAATTGTTTATATTTTGATATGATTCCAATTAATCAAATTGATCCAATTTTATTTACTTGTGAAGGTTGTAAATTAACATCAAATTCAAATTCAAATTCAAATTCAAATATGTTATCACAACAACTAGCATTAATTATTAAAAATTCAAATAATAAAATAATTGATTGTTTTATATTACCAAATAATAATTCATTTACAACAATTATATTAGATTTAGAAATAATTAAATTAAATTTTAATTTTAATTTTAATTTCAATGTGCAAAATGATTATTGGTCAAATAATAAAATTCAACTGTTATATAATCATGATATTAATGGAATTTATTTAGATTTAAATGAATTCAAATTCAATAATTTATTAAATATTAATATAAATTGGAATGAAATTAATAAAGGTTCAATTTTATTATTAAATGATATACCATTTGAAATCAATCAATTTAATCATAATGGGAAAGTGGTTGTTAATCAAGTTACTAATCAAATGAGATTAACTGGGTTTGTTAAAGAAGATACTTTAGTTACTTTGATTTGATTTGATGGTAGACAACATTCATGTGTTGTTTTTGCTTTTGCTTTTGTTTTTGTTCTGTCTTTGCATTTGTTCTGGGTATTCCTTAATATTTTTTTCTGTTTGTTTGTTATCATTGGCTCTATTATTCTTTAATCATAACTATTATCATATCTTATATATTTGTTTCTATGTAATTTGCATTTTTTATTCTTATATTCTAATCATCAATTAATAAATCAATTTATTTGAACAACATAAATATCTAGAACATCTATATTTATCAAAACTAATTATAACTCAACTTATTAGATGTTCAATTCAAATTCAAAACATGGTTCAATGTACCAATAATAGAAACCATATCACAAGAACTCATAACATCAATTACTAATATTAACTATAAATCCATACTTTTCATATTTTTCATATTTTTCATATGAATTGCCCTTAATTTCAAATTTCAACCCTGTAAAACCTTTCCCTTGAAAATCTATATGATGTCTAACTATTTATAATCATAAGCCATAGTAAGCCTTCTGATCATCATTTCCATTTATAGGTATAATATTATAAATGAAAGTGAAGTAAAGAGATGATTGATTATCTAGTCCCAATGAAAATCTTCCCGGCCCTTGTTGAATACACCAACTACATGTATATAGCTAGACTTAATTTGTTAGAAATTGTGAACTATTATTAACAAAATCTATCTCAATAGTGTTATTAAATCAGTATATAAAGGATTGATTTTCTACTTCAATAATCATATAAAAAAAAATGATTAATAAAACAAATTAAAACAGATCAATTCAAAACACACTAAGTCACTAACACTAACAATTCAACAAAACATGAAATATTCATCATACATCTTACCAATTTTATCAATTTTATCATCAGCATTAGCTTATCCAACTTATTCAAATAGTGATTATACAAAGGCAACACCAACCGTTAGTCCACTTGGTGATATAAATCCAACAGGTACTTATGCATTAGAATTACAATCATTTGATTCAGATTATAAATTGTTTAGAAGAGGTTATAAAAATTCAAATGTTAGAAAAGCATTAGCTAAACTAACAATGCCAGTTGTTCCTGCTACTGATACTGTTGATTATGATTCTGATGTTACTGTTACTGATGCTACTACTGTAGGTACAACTACAACTTCTGCTTCAAGTTCAAGTTCGAGTTCAAGTCCAACAAGTTCATCAACTGATTCCGATACAGCTGTTGATTTTTCTTATGGTGGAGATGGTATAGTTATAGCAGAAATTACAGGATCTATTTATGATGATGATGATTCATTACCATTAATTTGTTCAAGTGATTCACCATCCTATTTTACATTTGAAAATGGTTTTTTATTTGATCAAGATGGACGAATTGGTACATTAAATTCAGAAGTAACTTTCCAATTCCAAGATACTTCAAGAGTTTCACTTTCAACTGCTTTTACTGGTGGATTTTCATTAACTTCTGATTACTATTTAGCTTTTGGTGATAATTCAATATTTTATGCTTGTCCTTATTCAGATGATTCATATAGTATTGTTTATGGTTCTGTTACTTCTGATTGTATTGAAGTGATGATTAAAGTTTCTGAATTAACTGATGATTGTTAATTTTGTTGATTCTTATATATGTTCTTTTTCTCTTTTGTGTGTTTTATATTTTATTTCATTTATTTTCTTTGTTTGTTATTTGTATCTTCTTTTACGTTTATAGTTCTTTGAACTAAAATTTATATTTATAAAATATTATAGTGGCCATTTATTCAAATCAGATTAAAAGAAACCTTGAGTGTTCTAGTTAATAGGTATACTTAATTGTGTAATGATTTAATTGTTGAAGATGGAAGAAGGGTGATATATATATGCTTCCTGTATAGGTGTTGAATCTGTTGATCAACGTGAAGCTAGAATTTATGGTTTTGAACTTTTGATTTTGATAACGATAAGGAACTAACTTCTCGAATGATTGGTCAATTACTGAGAATATTTGAATGATTTGTACAGTTGTAATTCAGCTAGTCATATGAACTTTAATTCAATTTAAATATACATATGTACATGACAGTACATCTCAGTACATGTAGTTATAAGACTCTAGCTTATTGAGAGCCTTGAGACTCGATCAAGAAATTTGCCAAGAAATCAGTTTACTTAATATGCATGGAAGCAAGCTAAAGCCAATTAACCATTTATTTAAGTCGATTTGACTCATGATTTTGATGATAATTAATGTACTTAACAGGTACATATGTATCAAATTGAGTAACTTAATTATTTATAAGTTAAATCGTATAGGTCAGTATGCAGATTTTGGCACACGATTACTGATTAAGGAATTTAACTACAATTACAATATTCAATTGAATTCATTTTCTTTTTTAAATATTTAGCTACTTCATGCTGCTTTGCTTTAGGCAGCTAGTAGATTTCTATATAACCAATCAAAACTTGGAATATCATAATCATATATCATATGATCTTAATTATTCGAAATTTCTTTATCTTTGAATATTGATGATTTAGCGAGTTTTCAATAAAACTTTATCCACCCAGTTCCGATAATAAAAGTTACTTAATCTATCCATGAACAATCAAATAAAGTCACATATTTTCATCATATAAGACTGTCTAAATACATGTAATGACTGTTAGGAATTCATTAACGTCTTCAGGCTTTATATCATTGTAAGATGATTATGCTCCCTGAATCCCTCTTGTTGCAAAAAAATAAACTGTAATTTTATAAAATCTGGCTTACAGTTCTTATCTATATCATGCGACCATATTATAAAAAAACCAACTAAACCTAGATTTCTGATATAGTTTATTTTTAATCAGATATCGATCTGGATACAAGGAATTAATGATAAGTTTTATTCTATTTAAATAAAGTGTTATTCGCTCTCTAGAAGTTGATCCTTTGAATTCATAAATTCAAATTCAGTTCTTCTTCAATCAATATTTAATTTTTCAAAATGAGAGATTCAATGACTGAAGACTTAACGTCTAATTATGACAAAGCTGATATGGTTTGGGTGATGGTAAGTATAATTGTTTGAAAAAAACAAAAGAAATGATTTATTTATAAGAAAACTTTACATTATACTAACATTTAATAACACAACGACAACGACATATACAGGTTTCTGGCTCTTTAGTCTGGATTATGATCCCAGGTGTTGGTCTATTATATTCAGGGTTATCAAGAAAAAAACATGCTTTATCTTTATTATGGGCTTCAATGATGGCTATTTGTTTAGTTTCATTCCAATGGTTTTTCTGGGGTTATTCATTAGCTTTTGGACCAGGTTCTTCAAAATTCTTAGGATCATTAGATCAATTTTGTTTAAAAACAGTCTTAGGTGATTCAAATGGTATTTCAACTTTACCTGATATTGTCTTTTGTTATTTCCAAGGTATGTTCGCTATGATTACTGGTTGTTTGATGTTAGGTGGTGCTTGTGAAAGAGCTAGATTAGGTCCAATGATGGTCTTCTTATTCATTTGGATGGTACGTTATTATTTCAATTTTTACTCTTTTTTAATAATTAAATCAAATCATATACTAACTAAAAAAATTTCAATTATTTTTTAGACTGTTGTTTATTGTCCATGTGCTATGTGGACTTGGAATACTAATGGTTGGTTAAATACATTAGGTGCTTACGATTTTGCAGGTGGAGGACCAGTTCGTCAGAGTTCTGGCTGGAGTGCTCTAGCTTATGCTCTGATTTGTGGAAAAAGAAATGATCCACTTACAGTTAGAGGAGTTCCAAAATACAAACCACATTCAGTTACATCGATTGTTTTAGGTACTGTTTTTCTATGGTTTGGTTGGTTTGGATTCAATGGTGGATCAGCTGGTGATGCTTCTTTAAGAGGTTTCTATGCTAATGTGAATACCAATTTAGCTGCAGCATGTGGTGGTTTAACTTGGATGTATGTTGATTATTTTAGATCTGGTAGAAAATGGACAACAACTGGTTTATGTTGTGGTGCTTTAGCTGGTTTAGTTGGTATTACTCCAGGTGCTGGTTTTGTTCCTATTTATTTTGCTGTTCCAATTGGTGTTATTACTGCAGTTTGTTGTAATTTTGCAATTGATATCAAACATATTATTCAAATTGATGATGGTGTTGATGTTTGGGGTATTCATGGAGTTGGTGGATTTGTTGGATCTTGTTTAACAGGTTTATTTGCAGCTGATTATGTTGCTGCTACCGATTATGGAGTTGTTATTAAAGGTGGTTGGTTAAATCATCATTGGAAACAATTAGGTTATCAAATTGCAGCATGTGTCTCAATTAATGCTTGGGCATTTATTGTTACTTCAATTATTTTATTAGTTTTAAATAAAATTCCATTTTTAAAACTTAGATTATCTGAAGAAGAAGAAGAAATTGGTACTGATGCTGCTCAAATTGGTGAATTTACATACACACCTTCTAATGCTTATATTCCTGAACCAGTTAGATCTCATGTTTCAAGAGTTAGAAGTGTTGTTGTTGATAAAAATTCAGATACTTATGAAGTTCCTTTACCTGATGATTCTGTTGAAAAAGTTTAAAAATAACTTTTTTTTGAAAGAAAAGATAACACCAAACCAAAATTAATAAACTCATATGATATAGCTCTTACTTAATCAATATATTCATTCAATTTATTTATTTCATTTTCATTTTCTATTATTCTTTTTTTTTTCATTAATTTCCTTTTATTTTTATTTTAATTTCAATTTCCTGGTTAGAAATTATATTTTGAGATCGAGTTGAACAATATAATTAAATTGTGAACTCGATCATGTAAATCAAGTCAAGTAGATACTTACCATGGAAACGGATACTGTCAAAGTTAAAATCAAATTTGAGGATTGTTTTCAAAAAGACCTCATCGTTTCAGCCAATTGCATTGCATCTCTAGTAAACCCTTTTTTTTTCAAACAAAATTGACTGATTCAATATGTTCATATTACTGTTTGATATATTGACCACTCAACTAATGATATATCTCAAGTTATAATTTGATCACATATATCACTAACTATTAGTATCTGTAATTCAAATTAAATTGAATCAAATTTCAATTTAATTTGAGGTATTTTGATTCAAAACTCTCAAATCAATTGGTACGTTGGCAGTCGACAATTAATGCTCCCCGGCAATTGATTCGGAACATTTCCCGGAACGGCAACAGGTGCAGGGATGCACCCACCGCGCAGCCGCTCCACTGGCCTCCCTGCATTGTCCGCAGCATTGTGGAGCATGCGCTAATGCATGGGCCGGATATATATATGGCGCATATATTTTTTTCATTTTGTCTGCGCGGAAAAAAGAAACGACTTGCAAGAGATCTCGTTTAAAAAAAAAGAGACCGAAAATACTTAATTTTATACCTCATTTAAATACTCTGGTTTCCCACTTTTTTCAGGTTTATTTGGTTAATATCCTGATTCCTTTTAATATTTAATTAATTAAACTTAATTTATAACCTCATGATGCTACAAATTAATCCACAAGATACTCTAAATAGAAACTCCAGAGATTTACTTTCTCAATGTTGCTCATTACAAGATTCACAACCATTAGTTCATGGACTTTCTGAAATATCTCAATATCATCAAGCTCTTAGTATAGTTTGTGATTTACCATTAGAGATTGTTATGATTATTTATTCAAAAGCATTTACTCTACATCCTGAAATGGAACTACATAAACTAATATCGATGACTGGTATGGATCAATTCACTGATTATATGATTGGATGGTGGTTTCAACATGGTTATTCAATTACTTTAGATCAACGCAATGTTCATTTATATATGCTTGATCATAGACATTATGATTTAAGTTATGATTCTAGATATATTTCTGATTTGTTTAATTTCCTTCAAAGACAAAATCTTCAATTGAATTGCTTACAATTACATCGTGTTTTACCTAAACATCATCAAACTTATTTATTTGATATAGTTGATTCAAACTCATTTGATACTTGCTTATTTAAGAAATCAAGTGGAGATACTTTTACAAATAATGCAAACCCATCACATGAAAAGGTTTTTATAATAAATTCAAATCAAAATGAAATGTTGGACTGTTTTATGATTCCTGATAAGTTATGTTCTTTAACATTAAGAGAAAGATATCATTTATTTAATATATCATTTGAATTTTATGACTTGGCTACTATGAAGAATTGGAAAAATAATGAATTGAATGTTCATATGGATACTTATAGATCAAGATTTGGTAATTTTACATCTCAAATTAATTTTGATTTTTCTAATTTTAATTTCATAAATGTTAAATCAATTACAATTCAAGCTCATGCTTGTACTTTAATTAAAGTTGATGATGTTCCTCAATCATTATTGAAATTCGATGTTCCAACTAATTCAAAAATTCAAATACCAAGATTAACTGAAACTATTAAAAATTGTGGTTTAGCTGATGAAACTCATTCAATTGATATTTTAGAATTAAAAAAACAATAATTTCAATTTTTCTAATTTATTTATTCTATCTGCATCAAGGAAAAACAAATGGATTAATTATCATCATCTTGTTGCATTTTTATTTCCAAAATCATATTTTTTTACATCCTACTTTAGTCACGGTAAGAATCTAGATATATATAAGTTAAATTATCTTTTTTCTTTCTTTTTTTATACAGCCTTACAGGATATACAATTTAATCAAATCCTACAAAACAAAATTGATAAATTTGCCGTGTGATCGATATCACTTTTTTGATTTTTATGATTTATCATTTAACATATATGAAAATTTTGTTTAACAACTCTTGAATTTCATTCATTTACAGTTAACTGTTTAGAATTTAAAACAGCTATAGGCCTCTTCAATTAATTTCAGAATTCATGACTTCAGATTGTCAATGCATACACACATATACACATTCTCATATCATTTTATTATTCATATTAACGAATTTTAACGCATTAATTTTTTTTAGCATTAATCATTATCATTTTGTGTTTTTTATATAAATCTTTTAAATAGCTCCAAAGGGGGGTTCTTCAATTTGAAGATTAAAATCACTCCTTTAAACCAAACTTTATTCCTATTTCAATGTAATATCTATATATCATTTATCTGCTTTCATACCAGCTTTATAGCTATTAATATACCATGTCTAATATAATTTAATTTTTAAATTAATGGTTAATTTTTTTCATTTTTTTTGTATATTTTTTTTAATAAATTATTCATTATGAATTAAGACTTATAGTAATCATACATGTAACACTGATAATCGGAGTGGAATCCGAATGGGTTTAAAATTAGTCCGATTGAAAGCTTCGTCAATTTACCACGTAAATGTACTAAAGTACCTAGCTAGCCCATAAAGTATCTTCTGATAACAAATTAATGGATTAACAAGAACATATCCTTTTCTATGGTGTTATACAGTTATACAACTACATGTATATCCACAATCAATGTCATCAACACTCACAAATTATATTAAACTAGCTAAACAACTTCCAATTGAACTTAAAGTCACCTTATTATCATATAGTATTGTTTTTTTACCTGATGATGAAGATACATGGACTCAATTTATTGATGTTATTTTATTTATTAATCCAAATACAAAAATCAAATTATCACCTTCATTTATCGATACATTTAATTGGTGTTTAGAATTATATTTAATTAAATCAATTATTAAAAAATTTTATATTTCATGTTCAAATGTATTCAGTTTACCTAATATAATAAAACAATTTGACTTTGATGAATTAAGTATATCAAGTACTGATTTACATGAACTTCCTTGGCTTTCTGAAGATAAAGAATTATTAGATTTATGTCCAAAAAAAATCACATTTGATAATACAAAAAGTAATAATGGTCCTGGTGAATTATTTGATCTTTCGAATCGTCCACCAAATTTTTCATTACCTGATGAATTTGTTGCTCAGTTTACTTCTTTATCAATTTGTAAATCTTCATTATCAGAATTGGTTTCACATCTTTCAAAATTTAAAAAACTTAGACTTGTTTCATTGCAGTTTTCGTCGTCTGTAAATTTAGAGGAAATAGATTTCGAATTATTAGAGATATTAGCAACTTCAATTGAGAAAATTGATTTATTATATTTAGAGTATGTTCCTGGAACTTTAGAATTATGGGATTTTCTTTGTTCTCATGTAAATGTTACTTTTGATTCAATTAATGTTTTTCCTAATTATAATTATGAAATGGAAAGAGATGGTTTAACTGAATTAATTCAATTAGAAAATAAAAGAATTAAACATATTAAATTTTCAGGTTATAAAGAAAATTTACAATTACTTTTACAATTAAATATTGAATCTTTAAAAATAGAACCTGGTTTATCAATTTCTGATTTAAATTTACAGTCTGGTACTTTAAAAGAATTAGAAATAAATGAACCTAAATTACTCACTAATATTAATTTCAAAGATTTAAAAAGATTATCTAAATTGTATTTCCATTATGAACATTTTAATAATATTATTGGTGGTATAGATGCGAATTCATTTAATTCAATTCCAAATAGAGTTAAGACAATTAGAATTGATTATATAAATGAAAATACACAGATTCATAGCTTTAAAATATCCAAGTATCTTCAAGAGTTAACTTGTTCATTACAAGATCTTAAGTATTTTGATTTTACTAATGCTACAGATTTAATTAAATTACGTTCAGAAAATATAGAATGTTTTGTTAAAACTGATGAAATTTGGAATTGTCTTCCTAAAATTGTTAAAAAACTTGATTTCCCATTATTAAAATTAAATCAAATTAATATTAAAAAAATAGAAACATCATTTGAACTTGAACTTGGTGATAATTTCAAAGCAATTTATATAAATTGTCCATTTATTGCGAAATTTCAACATATTATTAAGAATTATCAATCTTCTGATGATTTATTGTTAGATTTGGATTTAAAACTATCGAATGAAACATTAGTTATTCTTTCAATGAAGAATAAAAGATGTAAATGGATTGTTATCCCTGATGAAATTATAAAAAATATAACAATTACTGGGAAAACTATTTTAAAAAAACATCAATTTGATGGATTCACAATTTTTGAAGCAAAGAGAATAATGTACAGTCTTTATTAATTAATTATATTTTCATTTCATATTTTATATTTTATATTTTGTATTTTCATTTTCATATAAAGTAATAAACCCAAAGTT
>JAJLSG010000353.1:0-36693 GCA_030567495.1 Ambrosiozyma neoplatypodis | reverse complement strand
TTTTTTTTTTTTTTTTTTTTTTTTTTTTTTTTTTTTTTTTTTTTTTTTTTTTTTTTTTTTTTTTTTTTTTTTTTTTTTTTTTTTTTTTTTTTTTTTTTTTTTTTTTTTTTTTTTTTTTTTTTTTTTTTTTTTTTTTTTTTTTTTTTTTTTTTTTTTGTTTTGTTTTGTTTTTGTCTCTACTTGCTTTTGTTGTTTAAATTTTGATCTTTGTTTTTCTTGTCTTTTTCTTTTTATTTTTATTTTTATTTTTTCACAGTTTTATTGTTTTTTCTAACTTTTTTATGTTCAAAGGCAAATGGGTTTTCATTTGCTTTTTCTAAATTTCCAAGTTTCATGTTCAAAAACTTTTCTTTTTGATTTTCTTTATTTTCTTTATTTTCTTTGTTTTCTTTGTTTTCTTTGTTTTCTTTGTTTTCTTTGTTTTATTTTATTTATTTTTAATTTTTGGTTCCTTATTTGATACATATAATATAAGTTTATTGTTATATATATATTATACCTCTTACCTTTGCTGTAGTATTAATTAAGGTTAAATGATTCAAATACTAAAGTACTAAAGTACTAAAGTACACAAGTTAACCCTATACAATGTACTACTTTTATGTGTTTTTAAACTTTTTATTGTTACATGCATTACTAAGATTTTTTTTTGCTTTTTGAAATATCAGCATAAAGTTACATTATAAAGAAAGACAACACATAAACAAATGGGAACAAAAACATTTTTTTAAAATTATATATATTAGAATAAAATTAATTTACAATTTTTCTGGTTCAATAATACCGTATGATTCTAAATAATTCAAATTATCATTTATTAGATCTGAAACACCAGTATTTTTATCATCAAATCTAACCTTTATTTCACTTTCAATCTTCACTCTACCAACTTCTTCAACTAATCTACTTAAAGAATCTATTAATCCAGGAGAAAAGGAACAATACCATCTATGATTCCACACAAACAACTTAACAACCAATTCTAAAATTGCGTTATCCAAACCTTCAACAGTAACAGGATCTGTAGTCTTATCTCTTTCTTCTTGGTAATATTGTAATAATCTTTTACATGATCTAACTGAAAATCTCTGTAGTAGGCCCCTTTCAAAGCATTTCGCAGCTTCATTCGTATGTCCTAATCTTTGAGCAACTAAACCAATTAATTCCCATTCTAATGTAGTCTTAGATAATGCCAATTGTTGTGCTTCAAAATGCATTGATTCGGCCTTATACATGGTGTATGTTCTTAGATCTTCATATAGTAACATGAACAAATTATCTAACCATCTTTCACACAGTCTCTTACTCTTAAAATCATTTGAATCCTGGGAAATTGTTCCATTACCATTAGTTGATGTATTACCATTTGCAGCTGGAGCTGGGGCCGGTGTAGTAGTCGATGATTCCTCGGGTTTATTGGAAGAAACCTTATTTAAAGTAGCATTTGAAAGAGAAGATCTTTTGCTTCTGACACCATCTTTTTTAAATTCTTCTTCCATCACAAATACATTTGTTCTATACTTAAGCAAAGATTCCCAGCCTGTTTTATGAACAATTTCAGTTAATAATATATAAGCCTTAGCAAAAGTTGATTTTAAATTAGCTGCAGGCAGATTCATTAGACCCTGATCAACTTTATTATGTTCAATAGCAATGTCCATAGAATTTAATGTTGTAACTTCATTTAAAGTAACATCCAAAGGTAAAGGTAAATGCATAGTTTCCGATCTTGGGTTACTAATTCTTTTCAGGTAATATTTATCTTTATGGGTTACCATTGGACAAGAATTTAAAGTTAGTAGAGCATCTTCAAATTTTTCTAAAGCAATATAAACTTTAACTAATAAAGCCCATGGTTTGAAATAAGAAGGTGAACAATTGATAGCCTTTGTAGCTAATGGTAAAGCTAAGTCTAAACGATTTTTGTCTAAACAATACTGTGTTTGCAACATTAATAATTCACCGTCTAATGAATTTTCCTTGATTCCTTCGTGTAAAACTTGAATAGCTTTAATTTCTTCATCATTGGATAAATGTAACTTGGCGATTAAATAAGTAACTCCTGAATCAATTTCTTGTAATCTTTTTAATATTTCGATACCTTCTTGATAGTTTCCAGTTAATTTGATTGCTGTAAGGAAAGCATCAATTAAATAATTATTCGAAGTACTTGGAATTTGTGAATCATCAGAACAACCTAGTTTGTAACCTTCAAAGAACAATTCTTCAAAACCTTTTAAAAATAATTCTGCATTTGATTTATTTAAAAATGGATTAATTTTTCTGATTTCAACAATTGATGTAAAATCTGCAGAATCGTTATCAGCAGTAATTAAAGATCTAACAATTCCAGTAACAAATGTTTCTAACCATAATTTATCATCAGCTTGTACTTGATTTCCAAAGTTATCTAACATCTGAGTTTCCATTTGACCTGGAAAAGTACACTTAACTCTAACTTCAGTTCTTGAAAATGCATTATAAGTACAATAAGTAGCTTCGGTAACTTTTAAAGGCTTAGATTTACCAAACCAAACTTGAGGTGATTCAGCAATAATATTGGCAATTGAGTTTAACAGAGCTGCGATTGTAGCTGAGTTAGAGCAATCTGAACCTGTATAATAAAAATAAGTACCTATTGAATGTTTTGAAGTGGTATTCAGTTTTGTTAAATGAATTAAATCTGGAGGACCCAAATCATTAATATTATCCAAAATAGCAGTACGTTGTTGTAAAGAGTCGCCAATATTTGCTTCAATGACTCTAAATTAATTAATTGGTATATGTTAGTAAGATGATTTTCTGTATGTGGGAAGAGTTGTTGTGAATTGAACTTCATTTAAAGAGAGAGAACATACTCTGGGATTGATCCCTGTGTAACATAGGTCATGGCTGGACGATGGTAGAATAATTATTCCTTCAAGTGTTGTGAAATATGGGATTGACTGAAATGAATTCGAACCAGTTTTATGTTAAACTATTTCGTCTATTGCAATTGCAATTGCAAAGTGTCTTTTTCGCACGCGGTGCAGAGGTGTTTTGATTCTATGCTATTTCTATTTACATGTACATGTATATGTTTATGTTTATGTTTATATTTATATTTATATTTATACTATACAGAAAACACTATTAGATTATAAGTTATAAGTCGTCATTTCTTCTCCTTAGCTTCAGAATCCTTCATTAATAAGTTAAATTATGTGTTTGTTAGTATGTGTGTTTTTAAATTAATAAATTAATAAATTAATTATCATTACTTACATCATCAGATTCTTCTTCACTAAAATCCCAATCTTTAGCAGTCAAACAATACTTTTCAGGAGGTAATCTAATACCCCAAGATGGCATAACAGGTGGTAGAGGTTTTTGATTTCTTTCAGAAGCTAATTTCATTAATAATTTCTTAGGTGGAACTGGCTTAAATTGATAATTTGTTCTAGCAGCAATAGCTAATCTAACATCTTCGTTTGTTAATTGAGATCCATATTGCCCTGAATTACCTGCATTTGATATATAAGAATGAGCGTGATCATTATAAATCATTGCATCTTGTAAAACACCTGATGTATAACGATATGCAAAATCCATAAGTTGTAATGGAACATGATCTTGATAACTTTGGATTCCTTGTGTAGCAAAAATTAAATGAAGTAATCTGACATCTCTTGGGATTTCTGGTTGTTGATTTTGTGATTGTGATTGTTGTTGTTGCTGTGATGTTCCATTTTCAGTTGTTGATGGTGCCATTGGAGCAGATTTCGTAGATTGTTGTTCACTCATTATCTAAATATAGTATATCTTAAGTGATTATGATTATTGAAGTCTATTTATTTTGATGTTGCAAAAATATTATAATTAATGAAGCTTTTGGTGTTTTCTTATATTTATGAGTCGAAGTTTGTAGAGTTGAAGCGTGCGTATGACTGACTATTCAAAAGGAAAGAAAAAAATGAGATTAATTAACAGCTTGATGATATGACTCTAATTCTCTATCTAAAGTTGTTCTGTTTGTGTATCTGTTGTATTAAATAAACCACTAGAATTCAGTTAGTTGTTTTCAAGTTAGCCCTCACACTTTTTCGGCGAATTCAGTATTAATATATTTACGTAAGTGATTACGCATTTTTTACTTAACTTATCTACCAATATCAAAAAAAAAGTAAATAAATAAAAATAAAATCTAATATACAACTGTATTAATTTGAATAAAAAACATACAAAATAAAAATTACACAAAATTTGAATCATTTCAAATTAATTAAACTTGAAATAAGATGTTGTTTTGTTTCTTTCACCATAGCTAACCAACTTAAAATTTCAGAATCAGTCTTTAGGACTTTATTATATGCTTCTACATCTATAGGTCTAGGATTAATAAAAAGGTTATTGATATTCAAATTATCCATTTCCCTTCTATACTTAAAGAATTCAATGGTCATTTCTTCAAACTCCATAGCTTTGAACATATAAACTTTAATTGCATTTGACCTTGATCCAATACTCATTTGCTCAAACTGAGGAGCCTCAGGAATTGCATTTTTAAGTTTAGAGATATTTTCAGGTGTGATTCCTAGCTTACTTAGCCAATCTGAAGGAGCAAGTTTCTTTCTCTTCTGTCTAGGTAAAGTTTGATTAACAGGTACATGAATCGGTATTTCTGTTGAATCAACATTAACTGAAGCTTTAGGAACTCTTTCACTTTCATCATAATCCATATCCATTTCATCTTCATCTGCTGGGCGTGGATGCTTTCTCCTTTTCAAAGTTGGATCTATATTTTTATTAGCCTCTCCAGTAACAAAATCTTTCATTGAATTCATATTGAAATTACCGTAAGTTTGAGTAAATGGTGGTATATTATTAACATTTCCAAAACCAAAATTTGTTTCTTTTTTATGAGTATCATCCTGTTGGTTGTTGGTTTGTTGATGCTGTTGTTGTTTCTCTGCTGTCGGGAGAGGTTCATCTTCTTCTTCAGATATTTCAATAATCTCTGGTTCTCTCATTTTCGACCGAGTAGGTATAAAATTAGGTTTTGGAAAACTTTTAGCACTTGGAGAAGGTAGATCTTCATTTAAATCTTTCATATTATTCAACCCATCAAATCTTATATGATTCTTATCTTGGTCACTTTCTGTCTTTCTACGTTTACCAGAAGACACTTCAAATTCATATCCAGTTGATTGAGAATGAGCTCCTTCAGTATCAAAATGTTTAAAAAATTCATCAGCATTAGTAGAAGAATTAGCAGTTGGAGAAGGGGGAGAATGAACTGGCTTGTTATTAAACTTATTAGTTGAAGGTGAGTATGTATTTTTTTTAGGCGATGTATGCTTATCAGGAGTACCAGTCCAGTATCTATCATTATGCTTACTAGATTCAGGTTGTTTTCTAGGTTTTCTTAAAGGAGATGGCGACCTTGCTAATTCTTCAATATCAACTGGATTCTTTTCAGAATCCGATTCTAAATCAATTGGATCTTTCTCTGTACCTAAACCGCCAAATGAATGAGTTTCATGCTTGCCATGAGATCTTGTAAAATGAGTAAAAGGTGGAAGATCGGAAGGATTCGAATTTTCATTATAAGGATCGAAATTATTTGGATCATCTTGTTGAGTAAAATTACTATTATTATCATCATTCTCGCTATTTGGAGATTGTCCATATGCATTTTCTTTGAAACTTGCCTCTTCAAAATAAGTACCTTTTTCATCACCATCATTGCTAAATGAAGTACTTTCAGATTGATTATCCTCATCAGTTGGTGAAGGTCTATCGTTTTGTTTATCATTATTATTTTCAGTATTATTTTCAGTATTATTTGTAGTTGGCTCAGGTGGTCTAACATATGGAGTTTCACCTGTATACGTTCTTTCAGAAGACTTATAAGAATATGAAGATTTAGATTTGCTCCAAGTACCATCATCAGTACTCCTTATATCAGGTTTTGGATCGTTAAATTTTGGAATATTCCTAGTTGAATTTGAAGGTTGATATTTTCTTTGTTGTTCTTGTTGATATTGTTTTGTTTTTGGTTTCATTCTTTCTGTACTTTCATTAACATTTGGAGCTGGACCAAAATTAAAATTCATACCTGAAGCATCTTGATACATACTAAAATAATAAGGATTACCATTAATATTATTCCAGTCATGGGTTCTTTCATTTGCTTTTTGTTGTTGTTGTTGTTGTTGTTGTTGTTGTTGTTTTTGCTTCTGTTGTGCCTCTTGATATTTAGCTTTTTCTTTCTCCTCTCTCTCCTTCCTCCGCTGTTGTTGTTGTCTAAGTCTTGCTTCATTTTCTTTTCTTGTTCTTTCTGCTTTTTCTGATGCTTCTTTTGCCATTCTTGCGGATTCTTGTGCCTGTTGAGATGCTTTGTAGGATTCTCGAAACTCACGATATTCATAAGTATTGTATCTTGGTTCTGAAGTATATTGAGTATAAGTTGAAGTGTTATTAAAGTGAGTTTTATTTGGTCTAGAGGCTGGTTTAGGTTTTGAATTTCTTAATTTTATATCATAAGCTTGTTTTTTTGCAGGATCATATAAAACATTATAACTTTCACCAATCTTTTTGAAAATATCTTCAGCTCCAGATTCTTTATTTTTATCAGGATGATATTTCAAAGCCAGTTGTCTATAAGCTTTCTTGATGTCTGAAGAAGTGGCGTTTCTAGGTACATTTAAAATTTGATAATGATCTTGTACGCTAGACATGAGGGTCTGAATATCTTGAATGAACTCTGTATAATCTTGTAAATGTGTGAAGTAGTAAGTTTCTAAGTGTCTTGAAGAAGAGAATTGTGTAGTAGTCTTGAAGTTGAAGCCTAATGTGACCACTCAGTTAGCTGTACTCAGAACATAAACAAAATTTATTCACGCTCTAGTAAATTCTTTATACTCTTTTTAACTATAGTATTCACTTGAATCACTTCCTATATACCCAAACAATGACTTCTAAAATTATTTTCTACAAGTTCCCAGTTACTTCCCAAGTATTTTATAAATCCAAGTATACTTATGCTTTAGTTAATCTGAAGCCAATTGTTCCTGGTCATGTTTTAGTCGTTCCATTAAGACATGTTCCGAGATTAAAAGATTTAACTCATGAAGAATCAATAGATTATATGTTAACGATTCAATTAATTCATAGCTTTATAGAACAAATATATAAAGCAGATTCATTGAATATTGCAATGCAAGATGGTACAGCTGCTGGTCAATCTGTTCCGCATGTTCATACTCATATTATTCCAAGATATTTAAATGATGGTTTTGGTGATGGTATTTACGATTTATTAGAAAAACATGAAGAGAATTTGAATGGATTTTTCCAAATGGTTCTAAAAAAGAATATTATTCCTAGTGATGAGGATAGAAAACCAAGAACTATGGAAGTTATGGAAAAAGAAACTAAATGGTTATCAGATGAATTAGAAAAATATCAAAAAGAAATTGAAACTAAATCAGAAAATGGGAAATAATTTTTAGAAGTTACATGTTACTATATATTTATTTTACTGTTTAATTTGTGTTTTGCTTTTAAATATTTTAAAATATATTAATTAATTAAAAAAAATTATCTATGTACAATTAAAAAGTATAAATGTGAATTATATGTAAACGACAAACTAAGCTTGTTGCTGCTGTTGTTGTTGTTTTTCCAATTTCTTTCTCTCGTATCTTTCTTGTCTTTCTTTCTTTTCTTGTGTCTTTTTATGTAATCTATTCCATTCTTCTTTTTGCAAAACTGCTTGAGTATGAGCTTTTCTATACTGTTTTTGTAATTGAGCTTGTTTAATTCTATCTAAAATAAGTTTTTGAGCAGAATAAACTTTGAAGTTTCTTTCACCTCCATTTTTCTTAACGGATACATTTAATTCTTCGAGATTAATACCTTTCTTAAATTTTTCTTGCCAATCTAAAATATATTTTCTTGAACGAACTTCTATACCAGATTCCTTCATTTGTCTTGATGTCATATTGAAGAATTTTGACCAATCATTTTCAAAAATTCCTGAATGTTCACTTGTCTTACGTCCAATTTTATTTAAGAAACTATCGACATCTGGAACTGATTTTGTTGGTAATGGAACTTGAGGTAAAGCTTCTAATGATATTATTGAAGATGAAAATTGTCTATAGAGTTGTTGTTGTTGAACCCTAGCTAGTCTAGCCACTTGAGCAGGTTTGAGACTTAAAGAGATACTCATTTGTAATATAATAAAATACAGGAGTGGTGGTAATCTAAATCAGGTAAAGTATGGTTTTCAACAACTTCAACTTTCACTGTCTTTCAACTTTTCAAAAATTGAGATTTGAAATAAGGCGGTGCACTGGTGCAGTGTGCACGGGTGTTGGGAAATCATGAAGAATTTAAATTGAAAGTAAGCTTACATGTACATGAATACTTGTAAATACTTGTAAAACTTATAAACAAGAATTATTAATATCAATATTATCAATGGCATCTAAAGAAACAAAACTAGACGAACTTCAATGGAGATCACCAGAATGGGTTAATACATTTGGTTTAAGAACAGATAATGTTTTAGAATATTTTTCACAATCACCTTTTTTTGATAGAACATCAAATAATCAAGTTTTAAAAATGCAAAACCAATTTACAGATTTAAATTATATGAATAGACCATATGATTTAGTTTTACAAGATTTAAAAAAAATGAAAGGATTAGAATTTATAATTGAAATGGTTAGAGAACCTGATTTTTGGATAATTAGGAAACAAAATAGATTTAATGAAACTAAAACAGAATCATTAGCTGATTATTATATTATTGGTTCAAGTGTTTATATGGCTCCATTAATTCATTCTATTCTATCCAGTAGACTGTTAAGTACAGTTTTAAATTTAAGAAATGCTGTTACTTCACTTCAAGAAATTACAGTTTTAAATAATACTTCATCAAATTTAAATAATAATACAGCTACAAGTAATAATAATAGTATCAAATCAATAGAAAGTGAAAAAGAAAAAGAAAAAGAAAAAGAATCTGAAGTTTCATGTATACCAGATAGTTCAGTCAATGCATTTAATAATCTTTTGAATTTATCACTACAGAATAATTCAATTTATTTGGATGATATGCCAGAAACAGGTATAACTGATTCTGCTATTGCAGCTGCTCAAGCCAATCACTGAGTGGCGCAGCTGGCGCAGTACTCTGCCGCGCCACAGCTGCGTAAGCGAGCAAAAGAGGGGAAATTACATTAAACTGGAAACTACATTCAAACAGTAGGATCCAATTCATTTAAAACACAAGTATATTCAATAATGAAAGCTTATAGTGTGTTAAGACAAGCACAAGAAGTGCTAATTAAAGCAGGTAAAGGAAATCCAACAGGTTTAAGTGGTTTATATCAGCATCCAAACCCAAGACCAGTTTTAATTAAATTATATCAATCAACTTTAACAAAATTAGATGAAAAATTCCCAAAAGACTCAATTTATAAGCAATCTGTTGAAAATTTAACTAAATCAAGATTAAAGGTTGTTGAAGAAAATCAAGTTATTGAAAAAATTGAAAATACAATTGGTTGTGGTTTAATTGAAGAATTGATTGTTCAAGCTAATGATGAATATTCCTTGTTGCATAAAATGGCAGAATGGAAAGCTTGGGAACCATTAGAAGATAAACCACTAGAAGATCAATGGGTTTATTGGGGTAAAAAGGTTTAAATTGAATGAATTAATTAGATTGATTAATTATAATTTAATGTTTTATTTATTTTTTTTGTTTTAGTTTTTATACATATTCACACTTTCTCTGTTTCTCCTTTTTCTCCTTTTTCTTGTTTTAGTTTAGTTTAAACTTAATTATATTTATTTATTTATTGGAATTTATGTTTCATTAATTTAACTGTATCACCTTGAAGTTTGTTAGGTGTGTGGCGCATTGCTCTGCCACTCCAGCACCGCCACACTTCCCCGGTACCTCCATTAAATTTTGAATTTTTCACTTTCCATTTCAATCAATTTGATTAGAATCCTGTGATTTAACATAAAAATAAGATAATTTACAACCAAATAAATATCAATTTGAAAACACTTAGATGCTTCGGGTTCTAAAAATACCCAAAATTGGTAAACTTATACCCAAAAACAAATATTTAATACGATCAAATTCAATAATATTAAAAAGGTTTAATTCATCAAGTTCATCAAGTTCATCACATTTTTTTCCAAGATCATCACTTTATTCAAACAATAAGAATTCAAATAATTTAAATTTAGATGATAATAAATCAAAAAATCAAATTCAATTGGAATTTAAAATTAAAAATATATTATTAAATCCAAATGATAAATTATATAATGATAATAATAAATTGAATAAATTGAGTTTTAAAAAATTACAAGAATTACAAGATTTAATTGAATTTACAAATAATGATGAGATTAATGATAAAATATTATTAATTTTAATTAAAAATTTAGATCCATCACAAATTTCATTAATTTTTAATAAATTAATTTTAAAAAATTATAAATTTAATGAATCTAATGAAATTGGTTTAATTTTTTTAAAAACATTATTTAGAGGTACTGATTTTAGTTTAAATACATTTACAAAATGTGGTTTAATTAATAAAGAAGATGATTCAAATTTAATTGCAAATATATTTTTATTTCAATATAATAATTTAATGAAAGAATTTACAATTAATAGATTAATTTCATTAAAATTATATAATTATGCTGATTTATATTTAAAATTCTTTAAAATTAGTATTCAAGAACAAAAAAGATTAAAATTAATTGATAATATTGAATCATTAGAATTAAATTATGAGAATTTATTAAGTAAATTATTATTATCATTAAATAAATTACCAATTAATTTAAACAAAAGAAATTTAAAATCAATAATAGTACCAATATTAAATCATACAATAAAACAATCAAATGATGAACATAAATTATCAAATTATTTATTAATTTTAAATAAATATTTAAAAATTTATAAAAAATTTAATAATTCAAATGATTTAAAATATTTAAATTTTTTATTTTTAAAATATTTATCAAAGACAAAAACAATTAATTTTCAAATATTATCAAGTTATATAATAAAACAATTTCCAAATCAATCATTTGAATTATTAAATGATTTAAATTTATTATCAATGGGTTTACAAAATAAATATCAATTATCAATTGATGAAATTCAATTAAATTTATTAAAACCAAATATTAGAGATGAATTAATATTAATTAATGATTATCCATCAATGGAAATATTAGAAATATTATATGAAAGTTATTTTAATAGTAATGATAAATTAAATAGAATTGATTTTAAATTTTTAATTGATTCATATTTTAAAAAAGTTAAATATATTCAATCAATTGAAGATTCAAATCCATTAATTAAATTAAATCATCCATTTTCAACAATAAATCATAATACAAATATATTAAATTCATTTTTAATTAAATGTAATCAACAAAAAAAATCAGGTTATTCAATTAAATTAATTAGAAAATTTTTAAAAACTTTTAATTTAAATCAATTTCATGGTTTTAATTTATCACAAATTTTATCAAATTCAATTTATAATTATAGTTTTAATAATTTAAATGATTCAACTAAGATTTTAAATTATTTAAATCATTTTATAAGATTAAATTTAATTTCATATCAAGGTATTATTTTAAATTTATTAAAAATTAGTTATAAAAATTATGCTAAAAATTATTATGATTATGTAATCAATAATAAAAGATTAATTGATGAAATTAATAAAATTAATGAAGTTAATATTAATAATGAAAATTATAATAATTTTTTCGTTAATATTTCTCATAAATTTAATTGGGATGTACCAAATTATAAAAAAAATTATGAAAAAATTGAATGGATTGAAAAATTAGATGATTTTAATGTTAATAAAATTGTTAAATTTTTAGATGATTTAATTGAAGAAGAAATTAAATTAAATCGAGAGCCTGAAAAAACTATTGAAGAAGAAGAAGAAGAAGAAGAATTTCTATTTGATGATGATGATCAACAACAGCAACAACAACAACAAACTGATAAACAATTAAAAAAATAGATTTAAATTATTTCTGCATTAACTTATTCATGTATACTACTATAGACTTTACTTTTTTTTTTTTTTTATTTTATTTTAATGACTACATACTTGTAAATAATATAAAAATTGCATGATATTCATATATTAAACTTTTAAATTTTTATTATAATTAAAAAAACAAAGGAAATGAGAATTTGGGTTGAGAAGGGTATGATGTATATAAAATTAGTACAAAAGAAGAAAAATAACAATAATGGAAAATTTAATAAAGCATAAAAAAATAAAAAAGTGAAAATCAATAAAACCTTTAAAACAAACTATAACAATTTTCAAACAGAAATAATCCCAAAGAGTCAGATAAAGCATCAAAACAAAACAAAAAATGTAAACAATTAAACTAATATTATTAGAAAAAACAACAAAATGAAATAAGAAAAAAAAAAGACAGAATGAAACTATCTTATTCTTTTTTTTTTTTTTGTATAAATAAATAAAATAACAGGCAGACAATATATAAATATATCTAAATATCTTCACCAATAGACTCTATAGTAATGACTTGACCAGGTTTGAAAGCAGGTAATCCTAAGAAAGGACAACCATCACATCTAAAAGCATCACCTAAAGAACAAGAACCACAACCACCAGTTTTACCTTCAATTGTGAAATCAATTTCTGCTAATTCACCTTCAGTAAATCTAACTATTGTAGTTGGACCTTTTGATTTTGTAGATTTCTTTTGTAATTGTGATTGCTGTTCTCTTTGCTTAATTCTATTTTCAATTTCAATAGCTTCTTGAGTTGCAGATTGGGCCATTTTTGATAGTATTGAATTTCGCATTGAAAGTTGTTTTGCTTCTTCTGCTTCTTCTTTTTCTTTTAAACCACAAGTACAATCTTTACAAGCTTTTCTTCTTTTCTTACCAGCTGAGGAACATTTGATTGGTACTATAACGGGAGTTGATAAATCTTTAAAGTTTAATAATTCATTTTCATCAATTTCATTCTCACCAATTAAATTATTATTATTATTTAAATCATCATCATCAGAATCAGAATCAGAATCTTCAAAGAAAGTTAATTTAGTTTCTTTTAATTTATATATTTCTGAATCTGATAAATCGTCATCATCAGAACCAGATGATGAGTCAGTTAACATTGGAGGTGGAGTTGAAGTAGTTAATCTTTTAAAAGTTGGTAAACCTGAAGCTCTTTTAAAAGTAGGTAATGAAGAAGTTGATGATTCTGCTCTTTTGAAAGTAGGTAGTGAAGAAGTTGATGATTCTGCTCTTTTAAAAGTTGGTAAAGTTGAAGTAGTTGCTGAATCTGCTTTTTTAAAAGTTGGTAATTTTTTGATAGTACCACTTGAAGATCTTTTCTTTTTCAATAAAGAAACAGTTGAATTTGAAGGATTTATATTTGGTTTTAACCAAGATAATTCATCATCAGATATAGTAAAACCAGACATAATTGCTTGTAAATTATTATCATTTGGAATTAAACCAGTAAATTTACCATTTTTTTTTAAAGAATTAAAAAGTTTATTGATTAAATTTGAATTGAAACTATTGGATTTAGCTTCAATTGGAGCCAAATAATAGATTAAATTGAATTCATTTTTTGGTAAATCCTGTTTATCATTTGCAATTCTATCTATTATATATTGAGTTAAATCACAATCAGGGTTTGATAATATTAGTTGATTTTTAGTTTTTGAAACCAAATCAGGTTCAGTGACGACAGTTGGATGTAGTAATAATAGAACGGAAGTCATTGGAGATTGTAGTATTCGAGTGTATATTTGTTGAAGAAGAAGAGTAGGAGTAAGAAAATGGGAAAAAAAGACTCAAAATCAAAAAATGATTATAAATTAATTTTTAGTGAGATCGGGATTTGAAAAAAACGAGAAAATTTTTTAGTGAGAGTGTCAGAGAGAGGAGAGTCAGAGAAGGGCCAAGGGAGAGAGGGTGGTGGTAGGTGATGGGAGTAGGGGGGCAGAGAGTGTAAGGATAGGAGTAGAGAGTACAGAGTACAGAGAGTAGGAATAGATAGAAATAGGAGTAAGACAACGTATTTATATTTATAGTAGAAAGCGTCAGAGGAAAAGTACTCCCAAAAGGGCAACAAGTACACGCTTACTTTATGCCAGGATGATTGGCTATATCTCCATTACAATTGCCCTATAAACTTGGTACTCAATAAATGCCATCTCTTAATAATTAAATTGATCTAATTGATCAATTAGTACAATTACTGTATCTTGTGCTAATAGCCGGCTTCTGTTACTCAATTCTGAATCTTCTGATTACTCACTGATCTTTTAGATAATTCTTATTGGATATATGGTGTCTTTCTTTCTAGGGTCAAATTCCGTTCTTTTAAGTTTTACCTTTTCTCAATTTAATAATTTTAATTATACCATTTGTAGTAGTTAATTCAATTATCCCATTGCTACTATACCCGATTTATTCAATCATCAATTTGATTCAACTATACTTAATACCTATAGCTCGATATCATTAAATTAAATTACGTAAATTAAATTAAATTTTACAAATCCTGCACGTGATCTCAAACAGATGACGCGTACGCCATGGTTATGAACCCCGGTCCGGTCTATTGTAAGTTAAATATCTGGAGTACTGGAGTACTTTTCTACGTATATACCTATATAGAATTTTATGTGTTCTTCTTCAAGAATTAAAAATGAATATAATAAGTCTACTCAAATGCATACAGTTAAATGATTAAATTAATTCTTTTTAAATTGAAAATCTTAATTGGAAAAGATCAAATTTCACGAGTTTTGCAATAGCTATAGCAAAAATTTATTGATTTTGTTAGTGCGGCTCAACCTCAAGTGTTGATAAAGATCGTAAACTCAGGATTTCGCTCATACTTAATTACTAATTAGTACCTATAGCTAGCTCTATCTATATCAACTAGTATGCATGGTTAACCATTGAAAATGAATAAATATTAATTAAAACGATACTGATATGAATAGTATAGAAAGGAAAAAAATGTAAATATATAATATCTAATAAAAAAACAGAAACGAAAACAAAAAATAAAAACTTCAAAAATCCCCTTAAATTATAAAACAAAAAAATATGATGAAGAAAAATAAACTAGATTAATCCTATCTTACTATAATTTAGATTTTTCATTAGTTGGAGTACCTAAATTTTTAAGAATATTATTCTTGGTATATTTCATACGTGATTCAGTAACTTTAAATGGATCAGGAATATCTAATTCTTTCTTTTCACCAGTAATAACAGAAGCTAAAGCTTTTGCACTTAATAAAACTCTAGGCATACCATGACCATGAAAACCAGCAATAATAAATTTATTTTCATTATTTGGTAATTCACCAACATAAGGTAATCCATCATCACTATAACCTAAAATACCACTCCAAACATTTTCAACTTCTTCATCAAAATTTTCCCATGTATAAAAATGTGATTTCATATAATCATTAAAATATTCTTTTGTACCTGGAATTAAATCACTATCATCAGTAACATTATAGTATAATTCTTTATACGGGAAAATATGTCTCTTTGCACCACCAACAATAATTGATCCATCAGGTCTATTAATTAAATAATCACCATCTGCACCAGCCATTCTAATACCATAAGTATTTGTTAAATGTGGTGTACGTTTACTTGAATCAGCTGAAATAATATGAGAACAAGCACCTTTAATTGGAACAATTTTATTTTCAAAATCTGGTTCAATTGATGCAGTATAAGCATTTGTTGCAATAATTAATTTATTTGTAATAACATTACCTCTATTAGTTTTAACTAAATATTTACCATTTGATAACTTAACAGTACTTAAAACAGGTGTATTAGCTTGTAAATTCAAACCTTTTTTAACTAACTTTCTTAATAAACCAGTCATTAATTTATATGGCCATAAATGACCAGCTGTAAAAGTAACACAAACAGGAGAATTTTCAACTTTTGATAAAACTTTAGCTTCTTCACCATATTTAATTTGAACATCAGATTTACATTTAACATAAGGATTTAAAAGCATTGCGTTATAATTTGAAACACATTTCTTAACAGCAGATGGAACTAAATGAACATCACAAGCTCTAGTTAAAACAAAATCACATTTAATTTGTTCTAATTCAATTAAATCTTTCATTGCTTTAAGATGATCAAATTCAAAATTAATAATTTCACCAGCATTTTTTAAACCAAATTTTTCTTTAAAATTATTATGATCATAATATGGACTTGGTTTTAAATGTCCACCATTTCTAGCAGTTGCACCTGAACAAATTGTTCTTGCTTCTAACATTAAAACTTTTTTTGGATCAACTTTTGGATTTTGTAATAAGTAATAACTAGTTGTTGTACCAGCATAACCTGAACCAATAACTAAAATATCAACTTCTTTTGGTAATTCAGGAGTTGATCTTAAATTTGCAAATTCTGGATCTTCTTCTGATAACCAAAAAGATTTCATTGGATTTGGATGTGGTAAAAATTTTGAAGACATGATTGATTTAATTTCTAGAAGTGTGTTGATTCATCAAGTAATATCGTTGAACTGTCGAAAAAGTTGAACTTAAAGAATCAGGAATTGTAATGATATATAAATGATATATATAGAGTCCGGATAACGATTTCCATTTGATAAGCGGGTATTCCGAATTTGGTAACTCACGAAATGGTATGATTTTGCATACGTTAACGTTGGGATTGGATTTCTTAATTTCTTTTCAATTCAAATCAATTAAATATCATATATATATATGCAATAACAGCTACGTACAGCATATAGCTTTTAATGTTGTTGGTACAATTTATTCATTGAAGGAATTGAAAAAGTTTTACGAACTGTAAAAAGATAAAAAAGTTTAAACGATGAAATAATTTAAAGAGTTAATTTTTAATTTCCAGTCATTTTCATAAAAATAAAAATTCCAATTCAATTGATTCATGCAAGTAAACCTGACTCTAAGGTTTATTTAGATTTCTTAAAAATAAGCTTTATAACTAGCAAATTATACTGATAAAACTTTCCTTGCTTATAAGAAGGATGATTAGCAATAAGCTTGACTACAACATACTATATTATATATACGTAAACTAGTAAACGAAATAACATTACTCTTATAGTACTCAATATGTCCAAGAGGAATAAATGTATAATTAATTAAGTAATTAAAACAAAGATAATAAATAAAAAGCTATAATTTTGATTTTACAGGAGAAGCAAACTTCAATAATTTTTCAATATAAGCAGCTTTCATAACATTACCTTTAATCTTCAATTTACCAGTCATAAATAATCTTTGAGCACTTGATTTACCATTAATTAATTTTTTTAAATCTAAATCTGAAATTTTAATTTTAATTGCAATATCATCATCATTTTCATTTTCATTTGGTTTATCTGATAAATGAGTTAAAGTACCATCATTTAAAGCATCTAATAACCAAAATTCTGAAGAGTTTGATTTTTTATTAATTATTTCAAATGAAATTTTTGAACTTAAAGCTTGAATTGATTCTTTCTTTAATGAAGCATTTGAAGTTAAAGTTTTTGATAAATTTTCAAGTAATGGAGTTGATTTGAAAGTAGAAGACATTTTTTAAATAGCTATAAGATAAGAAGGACGACATTATTTCATTTCGACTTTTGAGGAATTGCTCAAGTATTTAAGTATTTAAGTATTCAATTGCAAGTATTGATCAAGAGCATGTGAAACCATCTGATTTGTGGGGAAACTGAAGAGAAGAAGAGCATCTTCTTACGCGCCCGTGCTCAGAGAATGGCAGCTCTCGTCGGCGGCACAGCACAGATACATTTGTATAGACTCGTCGCCCGCCTGCTTCGCCACGGCCAATCAGCGCGCTGTATCCATTACATGTAACGCGTTGTCGAGCTCAAACCTGAAAACAACAACAAACAAACAAAGAAATTGTTAGCATAGCAAACCGCACAGACGAATCTGCTCTGCTACCTATACCTATAGACCTCTATCACGTATGCTGTATTTCCTCCACTTCCATTTCCTACCAGTAATAAACTCTACAAACTCTGTATAGATGACAATACCCACACTAAACATGATCCCCATACCCTGCTGTATCGATTCCTTCCTGGCCAATCAAGAGCGACGCCTGTGACCGTGATTAGACCCGTCGAATTCCAAGCGCGCAACAACAAAAAACTCTGAAATCTTTAAAAACACAGCGTTTTCCTCTCTTTTGATTTGTTTTCCTCTTCTCTCTCTTTTTACAAATAACCTTCAAATTATTCAATTTTAATCAATTCTCTCAAATATCCTTTTATAATTACAATGGTCGACACTAAAGTTCCTAAGAAATCTTACAAAGGTATGTTTTCCTCCTTTTTTTCAACTCTTATAACATCACCTTTTTTAAAAAAAAAGTTTGTTGTTGTAAAATGGCTGCTTATGAATACGATAGCATTTGACTTTCAATTTCACCCAAATACATCCATAATATCATCAATATAATACTAACTACTTTATCCCTTATATATCTAGATTTAATCATCACTGCTATTACCACTTTAAAAGAAAGAAATGGTTCAAGGTATGTCTTTTTAATTTGAATTCCCCCCTTTGTTGTTTACAACTTTTTAAAAAACATTCGCCCTTATAACATTAATTTTATACTAACTTATATAACATTTGCATTATTATTATAGTCGTCAAGCTATTAAGAAATACATTCAAGCTAATGGTGATGTTAGTACCACTAACTTTGATGGTCAATGTAACTTAGCTATTAAGAGAGGTGTTGCTGCTGGTTATTTCGTTCAACCAAAAGGTCCATCTGGTCCAATTAAATTAAACAAAACTCACAAATTAATTACTGAAGTTGTTAAGAAACCAGCTGCTGCTACTACTTCTAAAAAAGCTGCTGCTCCAAAGAAGGCTGCTGCTTCAACTAAAAAAGCTCCAAAGAAAGCTGTTGGTACCAAACCAGCTGCTGCTAAAAAGGCTGCTCCAAAAAAAGCTGTTGCTAAAAAAGCTGCTGCACCAAAGAAAACTACAACTAAAAAAGTTGGTGCTCCAAAGAAAACTACTACTACTACTGCTGCTAAAAAAGCTGCTCCAAAGAAGAAAGCTGTTACTAAAGCTAAAACCACTACTAAGAAGTCTGCTTCCAAGAAGAAATAGATTTGAATTTATTTCGATTTATTTAAAGATATAATTTGAAGGCCTACTTTTTTCAATTGAGCGTTTTTGTGTTATTAGTATTTTGTTTTGTATATTAAAATGGTGTCTTTATGTTGTTTCTTCATTAACATCAACTTTTCTTACCTCTTTTTGTTATTCAATCTGCTGTTTTTTTGTTTCTCTAAATTCTTTATTTTATTTTGTTTTGTTCATTTATTTCGTTAATTTATCTTTTCAAGTGATACCAATTATGATTTCTTTTTAGCCCCAATTTTATTTTGTGCTTGTGTTTATTAAATTTTTGTTTTGTACTATTCTACCCCCTATATTTTTCCAATCTATCAATATCGACTATATTTTAAATGTTTACATGTATAAATTGATGCGTTAACGGAATAACTGTTTACTGTGCCACCCGTCGTGCGCCACTGCGACTGCGTGTGGCGAGTGCGAACTAGTCCCAATCGGGCACTATGTAAACATCAACATCGAATCAATCCATCAAAAAGTAAACAGTCTCAATGTTCCAGGTCAAAACCTTTTGTATACAAATAAACCTGCTTTTCCTGCTTTTCTTCATTCCATCCATCCTTTCTCCTTCCTTTATTTTCATTTCTTCATCTCATCGTCTATCCATTGACTCTCATCATACTTACTATATTTATTACTTGTTTTCCCAATTCGGTATAAATAAAAGTTAGTCTCTCAAAATTTCTCAACAACAACAACAAAAGGAATCTTCTCTCTTCTCTTTGAATTTACAACAACAACAACTTCTACACTCCTAGATATCATTATCCTACTATCAATTTATCATTATCATCATGAATAACGGTAGAGCTTTACAAACACTTAATCATGCTCAACTGAATACTAAATCTGCTCTCCCAAATGCTGCTGGTTTGTTGAAAACTCCAGTTAAAAGTGGTGCAGTTTCAAAACCTGAAAATAAACACAATAAAAAGAAGAAGGAAAAATTAAGTGCTTTATGTAAAACACCTCCAAGTATTGTTAAAACTAGATCTGGTAGAGGTTACAGAAGAGGTTCTTTCTTAGGTGAAGGTGGTTTTGCAAGATGTTTTCAAATGAAAGATGAAAGTGGTAAAGTTTTTGCTGCCAAAACTGTTGCTAAAGCTTCAATTAAAAATGAAAAGACTAAAACTAAATTATTAAGTGAAATTAAAATTCATAAAAGTATGTCTCATCCAAATATTGTTCAATTTATTGATTGTTTTGAAGATGAAGTTAATGTTTATATTTTATTAGAAATTTGTCCAAATCAAACTTTAATGGAATTATTAAAGAATAGAAAATTATTAACTGAACCTGAAGTTAGATACTTTATGGTGCAGACTATTGGTGCTATTAAATATTTACATAGAAGAAGGGTTGTTCATAGAGATTTAAAATTAGGTAATATTTTCTTTGATCCTGATATGAATTTAAAAATTGGTGATTTTGGTTTAGCAACTATTATTAGTAGTCCTGATAAAAAAAGATATACTATTTGTGGTACTCCAAATTATATTGCTCCTGAAGTTTTAGGTGGTAAAACTGTTGGTCATAGTTTTGAAGTTGATATTTGGGCTATTGGTATTATGATGTATGCTTTATTATTTGGTAAACCTCCATTTCAAGCTAAAGATGTTCAAGTTATTTATGATAGAATTAAGCATAATGAATATTCTTTCCCATTAGACTCTAGAGTTACTGAACCAGCTAAAGATTTAATTAAAGATATTTTATCAACTGATCCAGAAACAAGACCTTCATTAGATGAAATCTTAGAATATGAATGGTTCTCATCTGGTCCTTTCCCAAGAAGCATTTCTGTTGATTCTTTAACTCAAAAACCAAAGAATTTTACTTATATGACTAAAGAAGAAGCTGCTATTAACTTCAATTTATGTAAACAACAAGTTGGTATTAACGAAGCACCAAAGAACCCAGTTGAAATTTTAAAAACTGATCTTGAAAGTGAAAAACCAAAAACTTTGTTACCAAATTCATTATCACCAAATAATACTAAGAGTAAATATAGAGAAATCAATGCTATAAAATATAAAAATAGAATTGGTAATAAGTTAGCTACTGCTCATCAAGAAAATAGAATGGTTGCTATTTTAGATGATGCATTATCAACAACAATTGATAATATTAAAGAAATTGAAGCAAATGAAACTGAAAAGACTTATGATGTTAGTTTAAAACCTATATTAGTTAGTAAATGGGTCGATTATTCAAATAAACATGGTTTTTCTTATCAACTGTCAACTGGTTGTACTGGTTTCCTATTTAATAATGGCCAATCATTATTAAAGGTTCAAGAAGTTAAAGATTACTGTCATATCCAAGCTAGTATTCAAAATGGATGGTCTGCAAGTCAATTTTCTGGTTTTAATTCTCTTTTAAGTAAAGAAATTGAAATTGTTGAATTTTTTGAAAAATATATGAGTAAACATTTATCTGATGTTTCATCTGCTAACAAGAAAATTTCTAAAGATAAAGATGTGTTTTTAAGAAGATATACACGTGAAGATAATTACCTGATGTTTGAATTAAGTAATGGTAGTTATCAATTTAATTTTAAAGATCATCATAAAATTGTTTTATCTGAATTTGGCTTATATATTACTCATATTACTCCAAATAAAGAAATGGAAACCTTACCTTTGGCTTATGTTTTAGAAAATGGTAATTTTTATGAATTTCCAGATGAATTTTTTGAAGTTAAATATGAATTCATGAAGCATGCTTTAAGACAAAAATTAACTGTGTAAGTTTAAACTTTTTTTGCACTTTCATCCTTCTCTCTTCATGTCTACATTAGCTGGTGTACAATTATCTTAATAAAGCTGAATTTTCCAATTTTCTTTTTGAATCTTTACCTTCATTTATCATATTTTCAGTTTTCTATTTCAAATATATCATTTTATTTGTTTTGGTTCGTTCTTTCTTTCTTTCGTGATCCCTTATTCGTTATTCGTTTTTATTTTTCATCTTCTTTCTTATCTTTTTAATGATTCTAATACCTATCTATTGAAGTTCTTTTTGTTATTAGTTATTATTAAATTAATTTTTACCTCTTGCATGCTTGCTTTGCATTTTTGTTTTTCTGTTTGACTTTTGATTTTTGATTCTAGTTATTGTTTGCTTTAATGCTTGTTTTTCTTATTAATATTTAATTTCATGGCATTTTCTACTATCATTTTATTTTTTATCTGTTCCATTTTAGTTCTATTTCTTTTTTTTTTTATTTAATATTTCTACATTTTGAAAATGCTGCAGAGATTCTTTACAATATCTACAGGTTATTATTCTTTACCCATCTACAAAAAAAAATTAATGAGTCTCTCTCTCATTCTTGAATTTTTTTGTACTTATACATATATAGAAAATTTTTATTTTATAGTTTTTAATTATTACTGATTTTGATACCAAAAAATAAAGGAGAAGTATAACTACATTAAATCTAAGACATTTTTTATTACTCTAATTGAACTATATAAATAAAAGAGAGTAACAACTTAGAATCATTCAAATGAATTGTTAAAGTTGAGCTATTGTACAATAATAATAAAAGAAAGGTGGAGTGTGAATTTGAATATTTTTGATTAATCAATCATTCATAACATCATCATCATTACTTAATAAAGCTTTTAATTCCCATTCTCTTTTGAATTTTTCATTTAATATATTGATTTTTGAAATTAGTCTAGTACAAGCAGCTTTTAAAGCTAATCTTGGTTGATAACCTTCTTCAGTTTGTAATCTCATCACAAAATTTGCAAATAATGGATGTTCAATTTTATAAGCAACAAATAAAACTTGTGGATCATTAATTAATTCTTGTCTTAATAGGTTACCTAATGTATGGTCTTCTCTTTCAAATTTAATTAGAATACAATTTGGAACTCTTGAGTCAGGCGTTATTTGTAACCTAATTGATAAATATGATTTGATCAATATGATATGTTAGTATTATGAATGAAATGAATAAAATAAATAAAAGAAAATATTATGTTGAATTTGACATACTTTGGGACACCATCGGGTAGTATAAAAAGTTCGAAACGATCTGGAGCATTCATTTTATGTTGATATTGATGGTTATATGATAATGGATGTCAAGTAATATAGAGGATAAAACTAGTTATTCAGTACTAGTTGTGTACATGTATGTTGTATCGATAAATCTGTCCAGTGAAGGCGGTGCACGGGCGCGTCGACTTCGGAGACTCGACGCGTCGGCGATCTAAGGGGTTACCCTGTTTCAGCGTATCAATTGAAGCGATCTCAATAGCTAAGTTGAAGTTTACATTACAACTTCCTAGTTTATTCCACCAACAACTACCTGTTCCTATACTTCATCTTCTATTGATTCATCTTACTCCATCTCAATCACATCCCACTTCAATAGATCGGCAATCTTTTCATTCTCAATCTATTTTTTATTCTCATTTTTTCCTCAAGAAGTTACAACTGATTGTGTTTATTCAATTTCAACCTTTGGTGTTAGTACTGTTATCAACAACAACTAATTTCCTTTATTTTTTCTTTATTTTAACTTTCAATAAGTATTAATGGCCATACAAGGTACTTGGAATTCAAAAGAAGTTGTCGATTCAAATCTACAATCTCATCCGTATGTTTTAATTTGTTTTCATAGTTCTGCTTTTTTTTATCAAATTTTCAATTAAAAGCTTCTTATCATAATTTCAAGCCCTATACTAACAACATCCCCTAATATTATTTTTTAGTCTTCCACAACAACAAGGAACTATTCTACCTCCTATTAACAATATGGAAAACGGTAAGTCATATTCAAATTTAGGTATTGAACAACAAACCATTTCATCATCTCATCAACCTCCACAACCCTCAATCCAGAATACTAACTCCATTTCTTATAATTCAGGTCAACCAATTTACACACTTCCATCCATTGCTGGAATCAATAATATGGCAAGATATCCTATGGATAATGTTCATCAAGTACGTTAATCTCTTTTTTTTAATTCTTTTTGATTTTTTTCCTTTCATCCCATATACTAACTCACCCCCCTGTCATTTTTGAATTATAGAATCCATCTGATAATGTTTCATTACCTCCAGCTAATCAAATAGTTAATGCTGCTGCTCAACAACAACACCAACAACAGCAAAGCCAACAGCAACAACAGATGTTACAAGATCAACAACAACAAATTAGTGCTGCTGCTGCAGCTGCTGCTTATAGGCCACTTAATGTTAAAGATGCCCTTTCATATTTAGATCAAGTTAAAATTCAATTTCGTAATGAATCAGATGTTTATAATAACTTTTTAGATATCATGAAGGATTTCAAATCACAAAAGTATGTATTTCTCTATTTTCACCTTTTCACCTTTTCCCATAGTGCTTGAAACTCTCCCGTTTGCACAGCCTTGGGTTTTTTTTTTTCTTTGCCGAGTATAATTGGCTGGAGCCTGGTGGTATTTCCAAAATCTTTTTACTGTTACTAACCTTTTTTGTCTGCTCATTACTTCTAGTATCGACACTCCTGGCGTTATTGATCGTGTCTCTACTCTTTTCAGAGGTCACCCAAGATTAATTGACGGCTTTAATACATTCTTACCTCAAGGTTTCTCAATTCAGTGTTCTGTTACTGATCCTAATACTATTATTGTTACAACTCCAGTTGGTAAAACTATTAGACAAGATCCAGGTCCAATTCCTTACGAGTCTGCTCAATTCCAACCAACTCAGCAACAACAACAACAAGCTCAACTACAACAACAACAACAGCAACAACAGCAACAAGCTCAACAACAGCATCCTGATCAACATACCATGGATGCTTATGCTTATAATCAACAACAACAAGCACAAGCACAACAGCAACAACAGTACCAATTGATGAATAATGGTGGTGTTCAACAGCAACAACCATTTTATCCTGGTGCTAACCAACAAGCTCAATTAGCTCAACCTGATCAACAACAGCCGCAACAAGATGCTAAACAAGGTTCTCCAGCAGAATTTGATCAAGCTATAAATTATGTGAATAAAATCAAGCAACGCTACGCAAGTGAACCTGATATTTATAAGCATTTCTTGGAAAACCTCCAAATGTATCAAAAAGGTATCAAGCCAATAGAGGAAGTTTATAGAGAAATTTCTGTTTTATTTAGAGATGCACCAGATTTATTAGAAGATTTTAAATTGTTTATGCCTGATTCAACAGTTATTAGACCTCCAGATTATCCTTATGGTCAACCTGCTTATCCAAATCAACAGCTGCCGCCTGTTGGTAACTTTCAACCTCCAACTTTTGGTCAAGCTCCATTAAAAGAAAAAAGAAAGAAGAATTCTACTGTTAATCAATTACTTCAACAACAACAAGATAATCAAGGTCAAATACAGCCGTATGATGAACCACCTCTTTCTAACATTCGTGGTGCTCCTTTGACTCAACAACCTAGAAAGAGAAAAGATGAGAATCCTTCTTTATTACCTGGTATTCCTGAACCTGTTTATTCCACTTCTTTAGATACTGATTTAACAGATGAAATTTCATTTTTTGATAAAGTTAAAAAGGCAATTGGAAATAAACAATCTTATAATGAATTTTTGAAATTTTTAAGATTATATTCAAGTGATGTTTTAGATAAAAATACTTTAGTTGAAAAAGTTGAAGGTTTTATTGGTGGTTTCCCAGAATTATTCGATTGGTTTAAAAATTTTGTTGGTTATGATGATACTCCACTTCATATTGAAAATATTGCAATTAAAAAGCAACAATTAGATTTAATGATGTGTAAAGCATGTGGTCCATCTTATAGATTATTACCAAAATCTCAAACTCATATGCCTTGTTCTGGTAGAGATGAAATGTGTTGGGAAGTTTTGAATGATGAATGGGCTGGACATCCAGTTTGGGCTTCTGAAGAATCTGGTTTTATTGCTCATCGTAAAAATCAATATGAAGAAATTTTATTTAGAATTGAAGATGAAAGACATGAATATGATTTTTATATGGAAGCTAATTTAAGAACCATTCAAACTCTAGAAACAATTGCTAATAGATTAGCTAATATGTCTCCTGAAGAAAAAGCTAAAATTAAATTGCCACCTGGTTTAGGTCATACTTCAACTACTATTTATAAAAAAGTGATAAGAAAAGTTTATGATAAAGATAGAGGTTTTGAAGTTATTGATGCATTACATGAAAATCCTGCAATTGCTGTTCCAATTGTTTTAAAAAGATTAAAGCAAAAGGATGAAGAATGGAAAAGAGCTCATAGAGAATGGAATAAAGTTTGGAGAGAAGCTGAACAAAAGGCTTTTTATAAATCTTTAGATCATCTGGGTTTAACATTTAAACAAATTGATAAAAAACTGTTAACTAATAAGCAACTTGTTAGTGAAATTTCAACAATTAAACAAGAGCAAACTCAAAAGAAATTACACCCTTTGATGCCTAGACCAAAATCACAAATAGATTGTAAATATAAAGATTTCAGTATTTTTATGGATGTTTTAAAATTAGTTCATGTATTTTTAAATCATAATCAAACTTATTCAAATTATGATAAAGATAAGATGGCTGAATTCCTGAAATCATTTTTAATTAAATTTTTCTTTTTAGATTCTAAATTTATTGATGATGAATTAAAAAAGAGACACATTACAGAGGAAGAAATTCCTGAAGCTAAAGAAGTTGAAGAAAAAGAATCTAGTCCTGAAGCTCCAACATTATCACAATCTAAGAAGAGACCAAGAGAATATGATTTATTAAAAGATGTTTTAAGAAGATCTAAAAGATCAAAAAGAGTTGCTTCATCTGATATTGAAGAAGAAGAAGAAAGTATGGATATTCATAAAGAAGAACCAGTTTCTGAAGAAGTTGAAAGAGCTCAAGCAAATTGGATTACAAACGATGATAAATCAAATGAAACTTTAGGTGATAATAGATCAGAATTTAATTTATTCTGTAATACTCAAATTTATGTTTTCTACAGATATCTAGATACAATTTATTCAAGACTTTTAGAAATTAAAGAACTGGCCGGTGATGTTAATAAAGAAATTAAAGCTAGAAAAGAAACTGTTTTTGCAAAAGATTTAGGTTTAATTGATCATCAATTAGAAGATATGCATGTTGATGTTCAAGGTAATAATTCATATGAAGAAGCTTTAGAATTAAGTATTAAATTAATTGAAGGTAATGTTGAACAAAACGTTTTTGAAGAAACTTTACGTCAAGGTTTTAGAAATAAGGCATTTAAATTATTTACAATTGATAAAGTTGTTCAAGGTTTAATGAAACATTGTCATACAGTTGTTTCTGATTCTAAATGTGCTGAAATTTTCCTGTTAATGGAAAAAGATCGTAATAGTTTAAGAACTTCAGCTAAAGATCAAATTTTATATAGAATGCAAGTTAGAAATTTAATGAGTGCTGATGAACATATGTTTAAAATCATTTATAATAAACAAAAATTACAAACAAGCATTACATTTTTAGCATTAGAAGATTTAACTATTAAAGAAGGTAGTAAAACAGATGAAGAAAAATGGAATTATTATTTAACAAGTTATGCTATGTCTCATCCAACTGAAGGTATTGATTCATCTAAATTACAATTACCATTTTTAAAATCAACATTAGAAGAGGAAGAAGATGATGAAAATGAAATTGAAGGTTTATCTGATTCCAAATTAAAAGTTAAAATTGATGAAAATACTTACAGACTTGTATTTGAACCTGAATCATTCGATCTATTTTCAAGAAATTCAATTTATCAACATACACCAGTTAAGAAATCATCTAAAGCATTACCTGCATTAGAAGAAGCTGTTAATGGTGAACATGGTTTAAATAAAAATATTGATGAAGAAGAAGTTGAAAAATTCAAATCTAAATTTCAAGTTTTAATTGAATCTGGTCCTGAGGCATATAGTAAATTTGAAGAAAAGTATAAAGAGGAACAAAGACAAAAACAATTACAACAAGAAAAGGAAGAGCAGGAACAAAAACAACAGGAATTACAACAGCAACAACAACAACAATTACAACAACAACAACAGCAAGAACAACAAGATCCTGAACCTGCTTCTAATCCTTCAACTGCTGCTACTGATGGTTCTTCTGTGACGACGTCAGCTGGTGCCACTTCTGATTTACCATCTTTTCAAACTGTAGAATCTACAAGTACTAATCCAAAGACCGAATTTACAGAAGGTGATTCAACACTGCCTCAAGATGAAACCAATGATAAAGTTGTTATCCAAGAAGAAAAGAAAAATTAAAAAAATTAAAGCTAATTTTGTTTTTACCTCATAAATATTTTTCTTTTCTTGTGTGTTTTTAGTATGAAATGTTTTATTATTATTATATTACTTAGTTTTCCGTTTTTTAGTTTTTGTTATTTTAAAAATATATATCTTTCTTTTATTTACTTTTTAGTTTAAATTAATATTCTCTCTTTTTTATTTTTATTATCATTTTATTATTTTATTTTATTTTATTTTGTTATATTTTACTGTGTTTTATTGTGTTTTTTTATTTTTATTCTTACTGTTTTTATGTGATTTATTTTTAACCTTATTATTAAGTATAACGTTTTACTTTCCCCCATGGAATCTTTTTTTTGTTTAAAAATTACTTTTGAAATTGTTATTTCTAAGTTTGTATATTTTTATTTTTTTGCTGCTTTATTTTAATTTTAAACAAATTCATTTTATTTTATTTTATTTTTATAATTTTTATAATTTTTATATAAATTAAAATTTCTTATTCTTATAAAACAATTAAACAAACATATATGTAGCAAAATTAAAAAAAAATTAAAAAATAAAAAGATATAAAACTATCTTATTTACGTTTATAAGTTTCAAGATGTTCAGTTTCTAAATCAACACCAAAATCATTTAATGTTTCACCTAAAGGATTAGTCCAAGAATTCTTAACAACATCTTCATTATCAATTCTACAAGTATTATTATTAAATTGTGTATCTAAATTAGGTTCAAAATCAGAACCATCAGGTGGGAAAGGTAATTTTAATTGATCTTCATCTTCAGGATCTTTAATAAAACTTAAACCATCATTTTTTGGACCACCCCAAGGCCAAAGCCATTGATAAAATGGACCCATGCAATTAATTGAATTTTGAATAAAAGAAGTTGAATCATAAGGAAATATAATATCATCAAATGAAAAATCATATGGTATATTTGAATTAGGATCATTTAATTTTTCTCTATAATGTAATTTCCATGATGATAATTTTGGAAATTTTGTATTTGGATAAATTTTTTTATAATTTGATTTAATTCTTATCCAGAATTTTTCAGTATAAAAATTATGTTCAATTCTTTCTAATTCCCAAGTTTCAATCATTGTTTTATCATTAATCATTGAAATAAATATTCTAATTGATAATATACCAACAGTTAAAAAAACAAATAATGATAATAAAGTATTAACTATTATGAATGACATTTCAGTTAATGAAATTAAATAATATGGTAAATTTCTTAATGAATAAAAATATTTAATTCTTTTAAAAACAAAGATTAAATTTTGAAAAATTGAAATCATAACCCACCATAAAAATCTTTGAAAATGTGGGAAATTTTTATAACCAATACAATTCATAGTCCATGGACAATGATGATCCATTTTTAAAACACAAGTTTTACATGATTTACAATGATGAGATCTTTCAGGTTTGTAATTCTTGCATTTAACACAATATTTATACCAAATTGATTGTGGATTTTCATTTTTATTAACTTTGAAATTTTTTGGAACAGAGCCTGGTTTTGTAACAATTGCAAGATAATAAGATATCCATAGCATAGCATAAGAGATTTGAATGATAGTTCTGGGTATGAATGGATAATCAACTTTGTACATGAAAGGAATTGAAGAAGCACCTAAAAAACCAATTAATAATGTTGGAATCTGTTAAAGAGTTAGTAACCCAAAAACAAGAAAAGTAAATAAGTGATAGTATAATAACATACAAATACCCCTAACCAGGGCCATTTCAACTGAACTGCCATCTTGAAGAGCTTTTTATAGCATTAATCTAGGACTGATAGTAGTTTCTGGGATAAAAGAGTGTTGTTCAATTCAAATTCTTATCGCTCTTTTACTTTTTACAGTTTTACAGCTACTTTTAAAGAGTTCAATATAAGAATACATTTCAATCATTTCATATAAAGTAATTGAATAATTATATTTAAATTCGATCTATAAATGTAAATGGTATGAATAACTATGAATCAAATAAACAATATGTATAAGTTGAAAATAAGAGAAAAATTAATATATATGTATAAGTAGAATCAATTAATGAATAAGATAGTAATAATATATATGTATAAGAAATGTTAAAATAAAAAAAAAATATAAAAGCAGCATCTAAGTTGATCTAACGTACACCAAAATAAAATAAAAAAGAATAAAAAAACTCCAGTTAACCCTAATTCATAATAAAAAATATATCATAATAATAATTCAAAAAAATATAAAACAACAATTAATAAAATAATTCGGAGAAAACAAACAACAAAACAACAGCATACTTAGAAAGAATAAAAAAGGTGAAAAAAGCAAATAAAAGAGAAAGATAGAATTGAAATGCATAAGCAACAACAACAAATATGAGAGAAAAAAAAATCAAAACAAAAATGCATTTATTATTAATTGAAAGATTGATAATTTGTGATATAAATGTAAAATAAATGAATATGTGAAAAAATGTAAATAATTATTATGCTCTGTCTCTTTCTAATAAATTCTTGGTAGGAAAGTTAGCACATTCAAAAAAATATATGTGTATATGGGTAGTAGTTGATTAATAAAATTTAATATAATGCTTTAACTTTTCATGTGAAAAGAATAAAATACCACTTGATGGGATTGTTTTAAAGACAGTTATACCAAAGCCAGAATAAAATCCTCTTAAACCCGCTTTAGTATAAATCTTTGCTATAACATCTTTAACTCTTGGTTTTTTACCATCATTTGATTGTATAATATTTTTAATGGTATCAGCTGGGAACATCAAACAATGATAACCAATACCAGCCATAGCACCAGCAGACATGATTTGCAAATTATTTGGTTGTTGATGTTCGGATTTAGAATTTTTTTTATTAGTTTTATAATAATTCAACATAACTTCATAAATACCAAACCAAGCAGCACCCCCACCTGATTCTTTATATAAAGTCATTGTTAAACCTCTCCATAAACCACGAGCACCTTCTTTATGAACGATTGATTTAATTAATACTAAAGGATTAATTGATTTTTTCAAATCAAAACTTTTTAAATTTTCAACTTGATATTTAACTTTAATTAATTCAATTGGAGTTAAAACAAAACTTGTTAAAATACCTGCAAAACCACCACTTAAAATTTTACCAGAAATTGATAAATCAGTACCAATTCTATCACCTTTAACTAAATTAATAAAATCTTGACCTAATTTATAACCCAAAAACAATGTTGAAATTTCAAAACCCGAACCAATAACAGGAGCAAATAAACCTTTATAAAACCCATTATAGACACCTTCTCTTAAATAAGTTTTTTTAATACAATCAAAAGTTGAATTAAATAAAGGAGTTGGTAAAGAACGAGAATATTGTAGTTTAACTTTCATTGTATCCATTGGGAAATCAACAACTTTACCAATTGCCCCTGAAATTGAACCAATAACAATTTCATTTAATGAACGTAACAAGAATTCATTTGTTGATTGAGGTTTAAATTGATATTGATCAATATTTTTAATTGATTTAGAGGTAATATCATGTTCATGTTGTTGAGGTAGGTCATTTTTAATGACAGATTGAATAGGAGTATCTGTCATAATGGATGGTAGAGTGTAGGAATAAGGATAAGAATAGTAGGAGGAATAAGAATAAGTGAAACTATTAAAAAGAGCACATAAGTGGCTTCTAGTAGGATAACAGTGTATGAGAGTACGTTAAAAGAAACAGAAACAGCTAAAGAAAAGGGAAAAGGGAAAAGGGAAAGGAAAGGAAATAACTTCAATTAAATATCAAATAAGTCTTTAAAATCAATAAAATCAGAAAATTACGCGGCAAATGATTTGTTGGGCTTACGTAAGTGATTACGTACGCGGACGCTGGACGGTAGACCTATCGACCTATCGACTCAATATGAGTCAATTATATGTACAAATATGACCAGCTACAGTATATAGTGTTAATTTCTTACAGCAATAATCTATATATTAATTAATTGTGAATTAATTTAATAAAAATTAATATATTGCAGTATATACGTTCTGAACAGGCTTAAAGCCTTAAAATTCAAACAGCTATACATATGTATACATATATTTCCTGTATATTAATATGTAATCAATTATATATAATTAATATAATTATAAAAAAAAATTAAATTATAAGTTATAGTATACGTGATGAATTTAAAAGAATTAGAAATTGAGTGCAGATATCAATCGATCATCATATTTCCCATGGCATGCATGGATATCTCATAAAAGAGTCATATTAATGACACAAAGTGGCCATTCAACTCATTATATACTCTATAACTGTGACTCTCATTCTCTCATTATATACATTTAATGTACCAAATGACCTCTATAGGGCACTACTGTTCCTCAGTTCCTGTATCAGCTGAATAACCCTCTTCTATCGCTCAATTTAGCCACGGCCAGCGATCAAAATCAAAATCAAATGATCCGATTCTTCTCTGCATCAGCCGCAGACGCACAGAACTTTTCTTTTCGGAATCTCGCTTGCATGCATGTTTCTTTTTTCTGCTGCCACTTTCCTATTTCGATTCATGTATCTACCAAATTATTCAATTACATCTACATCATTCGATTGAAGCACTTAATTCTATTATCTCTTTTTATATAAATACTCTCTCATTTCCCCCCAATTAGTTTCAGTTTTTAGAACTTTACTTAATTTATATAACAAAAACTATACAATAAAATATTTTAAAAATGGTAAGTGCAAAATTTTACTCTTGATTCCTTGATTCTTTAATATACTGTTACTAACATCCATTATTTCTTCTTATATATATAGCCATTTAAAAATCAAAATCATTTAAAAGTTCCAGCTAGAGCAAATTCATTAATTGATGCTTTAAAAGCAACTGCAAGACATTTTAGTATTAGTGAATTAGAATTACAACCATTATCAGAACAACATTATTTACAAACTTTAGATATTAAAAAACAATTACAAACTTTAACTGAAAAGGCAAATGGTTTTAAAATCCATGTTAAAGAAAATAATAATCAAGATTTAATAACTAAATTAACTCAAGAAATTTTAAGTATTTCAAAAGAATTAATTATTGATATTTCAAGAGTTGATTGTGATGGTTCTGTTGATAGATTAAGTTCAACTGAAAGTATCATAAATCCATTTAAATTATTATTAGATGGCTTAATTCAAATTGCAACTCCATTAGATTTTCCAATCTTTGTTGGTGAATTAAAATCAATTGAAAAAGAATTAATTCAAATTAGAAATCAAAAAAGATTTGATGTTACAAATCAAACTCAATTACAATGGGTCAAACAACAAATAGAAAGTCAATCAACTCAATCAAAATTAAAATTATTTGCTTTTATTTTAATTGTTTTAATAAGTTTAATTTTTGTTATAATTTATTTTGATTTATATCATAAACTTTTTGTTTTTGAAGAAGTTAAACCTCAAGTTAAAAAAATTGTTGGTCCACCTGTTCCATTAAAAGCTCTTTCAAAAAATAATAAAGAAGACTTATTTTAAATTTTTAATAGATTCATTTTTTTCAATTTATTTTCTAAAACTATATTTTTTGTTTTTCTCTTTGCTTTCACTTCTTCTTTTATATACATACTATGTTTTTTTTTTTACTTCCTCGTTGTACAGCTATTTTTTTTCTACGTCTTTTATACAATTATGAATACATATCAGGTTTACTTAATTTAATTATTTTTATAAAAATCTTTAACTACTATATAAGTTCTTGTACTCGGTTCATGTCCGCATCCGCATCAACTCCGTTTAAACTCAGTTTAACCAAAATTCAAAATTGGAGCCACAACTGGTTCTTTTCACACTGTAACTCATATGAAGCTTTAAATTAGTTAATTAATTCACTCAACAAGTTTAAATCATGCTTGAAGAATAAATAAAAACCTATTCCCACTTTTATTACAAAATTATGTATATTATCTTCTCTTTTTTAAAAAAGGTACATCAAAAATTTCAAAATGTCTACTTCTAACACAACAACAACATTAAAATTAAAAGGTGAAATTCCACTTGATCAAGAAGTTGAAAAAATTATAAGATCATCACAAAAATTATCAATTAAATCAGGTTCAGAAAAGATCAATTTTGGTCCTGATCCAGAAGGTTTAAAAATGTTACCTGAATCATCAAAAAAAAGATTAATTGAATCAGGTGTTGATATTTCAATTGGTTATCCAAATAGACCTGATAGATCTAAAGTTCCTATTTATTTAGATGAAGCTTATCAATTTAGAAATGATGATTATCCTTATATCGAAAGAGGTTTAAATGCTGATCCTGAAAAAAAAGCTTTATTTGGTGCTGCTACTGAAATCATTCATTTAACAAAACATATTGGTACTGAAATTGTTGGTTTACAATTAAGTGAATTAAATGATCAACAAAAAGATGAATTAGCTTTATTAATTGCTGAAAGAGTTGTTGTTTTCTTTAGAGATCAAAAATTATCACCACAAAAACAATTAGAATTAGGTCATTATTGGGGTCAAGTTGAAAAACATATTAAAAATTCTCATGTTCCAGGTTTACCAGGTACAACTGTTATTTGGGTTGATTATAGAAGAAAAAATGGTTTGAAAATGAGTTATAAAAATTGTAATTATGGTAATTGGGATGCAGCTAAATTTGGTTCATCAGGTAATCAAGTTTGGCATACTGATTTAGTTCATGAACATCAACCTGCTGGTTATACTCATTTACATTTAGATGCAATTCCAAAAGTTGGTGGTGATACTTTATGGTCATCTGGTTATGGTGCTTATGATAAATTATCTGAAGAAATGAAAAGATTTTTAGATGGTAAAAAAGCTGTTTATTTTTCAGCTCATTCATATTTAGATAGAAATGATCCATTTTCAGGTCCAAAAAGAATTGAAAGAGTTCATCCATTAGTTAGAACACATCCAGCAACAGGTTGGAAATCATTATTTGTTAATAGAGCAATGACTAAAAATATTATTGGTCTATCACCAGTTGAATCTGATGTTATTTTAAGATACTTATTTGATATTTATGAAAAAAATGCTGATATTCAAGTTAGATTTAATTGGAAACCTTCAAAAGATGGTTATGGAACTAGTGCCATTTGGGATAATAGAATTTCAAATCATAGAAGTGTGTATGATTATTCAAGTAATGGTAAATCAGAAAGACATGGTACTAGAGTTACATCATTGGCTGAAGTTCCTTATTTTGATCCAGAATCAAAATCTCAAAGAGAAGCTCTAGGTTTACCTTTAGAAGAATAATTTCCTTTTTTTTTTATTTAATTAATTAACGAAACTTTCAATTTTTACCTTTATTTTTAATTATGCCCCTTTAATTTTTTTATGATTTTATTATACCAGTTCCCTTTTCTTTTTTAATTTGCTATTTAGTTTTTATTAAAAAATTAATTTAAAAATATTATTCTTTATTTCAAAAGTCCTACGTACAGTATATACATGCATGCATGTATCTTGTTTTGATTTTTTATTGTATGATCTACAATTAAGAAGTTGATTCATCTACTGTAATTATTCTGCTCCTTAATTTTTAAATTTCCTCAACCATAATTCTCTTGAATTAAATTAAATTTACTAAAGTATTAATTAATTATTTAAAAAATATATCAGTTTTACAATAATAGCTTTTTTTTCTAAAAAAGAGAATACAAAAGTGTTCATATTTAAAAAAAGATTCAAGAATTTGAGGATGGATGGAATTTATAGAAGTAAATCAGTGTTGATAATTATTACAGATACATGTATAAATTTTAGAAAAAACATATATTGTCATGTTTATATACATTTATATCCTTTTCAATTATATCTAACTATCAGCAGAATTTGTAAAAGTCCATATGAATTTAAGGAAGTAGATTTCTATTTTAGAAGAAGGGATAATAATAAATTTCAAAAAAAAAAAAAAAATTCAAAATTCAAAAAACACAATATCTAGAATAATTATACATTCACCAAGGAAAATAAAACTATTAAGAATATAATTACAGACTTCCAATATAAATCTATAATAAAAAACTATTTTGAAGTTCATTACTTAATTCATTCTTCCAAAAAATGGACTTGAATATGAAAAATTTGGAAGCACAAATGATAGCAAGTGTTGAGGAGTAAATCTTTATGTCCT